>JABUQX010085659.1:10000-25000 GCA_015478945.1 Trachelipus rathkii
GGTCACCAGATCGTTTAACATTTTTTTTACTTCGTTAAGTTTTTGCACATCTGATGGTGAATGGGCGAGTATAAGTCCTGGTCAAAGTTTGCGATGCAGTAAATATTGACCAGCGTACCTATAAATTCTGTGCGTAAAGGTAAATGTTGAACAGCGGTACGCTGTACGGTTTCTTTAAACGAAGCTTATGGGGATGGCCCTCTATCGAGAAGTATGGTTTTTTAAGTGGCACAAAGTTTCAAAAGATAGCCGAGAAAATGTTGAAGACGACCTCGTTGTGGAAGACCAATTTCGTCAACAAAAGAATGAAAATGTGGAAGTTGTTTAGAGCTGTGATGGAGAAAGACAGCCGGTTCAGTGCAGAGTGATTGCAGAAGAATAGTTTGAATTAAATGCAGCTCATAGAATTTTAATGAAACCATTTGCAATGCGAAAAATTTGTTCAAAACTATAGTGCCGAAAAACTTGTCTATAGAGCAGAAAGCGAACAGGTCAAAATTTGTCAAGATTTACTTTGAAAGACTCGAAAATTTGCAAATTTTTTGATAAATATAGATTGATCCACTTTACAAAAATGGTTTTAGCTTTTGGGTAGATTTTGAAATGAACGGCAAAGTGCGGAATGGACACAAAAAATTCTCCTCGCCCGAAGATAGCACGTATGAGCAAGTTCCAGGAGAGACACACTGATTATTGTTTTTTTCGACAGCCGTAATATTGTGCACAAGGAATTTGTACCTCAGGACAGACAGTTAATCACGGTCTTTTTACAAAGATGGTTTGAAAGCTTCGAAAATGTTCAGTCGAATCAAACAGACAATTGCGACGATTAGTGCTGCACCAGTTTAAGCGCCATTCTACACTTCTCTCTCAATTATAAAATTTCTGGCGAACAAAAACATTCAAGTACTTCCACATCCTCCATACAGCCCCAGATCTAGCTCCATGCTATTTCTACCTCTTCCCTTAAGTTGAAAATGATAGTTGAGAGGGTCATCATTTGGTGACGATTTAAAAATAAAATATACTGGTAAGACGTGAGCTAACACACTCAAGGGAAAGTGACTTCCGGTAATGCTATGATAGTAGCGAGGGTTAATTTGTGATACCGCAAACTCCGCCACTTTTGACGAAAAACCACTGAACTTTTTTTGACCGCGACCGTTTTTTGACGCTTGACCTTTTTGGCCTTGCTTTTGTGGCACCCAAAATTTTTTGAAAAGAACCGAAATTTTTTGGCAACTCCTAATTTTTTGGCAACCCTATATTTTTTTGGCCAACACTAATTTTTACAGGCAAAATCTAATTTTTTGGCTAACACTTCGAAGTAGAGGGTTGCGCCAAATCGGTGGCGTAACGCAACTCGTTGGTACGTACGCCACCCGTAATTTTTCGATCAAACCCTTTTGGTCTCGCATGTCAACTTTTGGCCACCTACATTTATGGCTCACCCTTTAGGGGCTTAGCCCTTTTTTTGGATGTCTTTACCTTTTTGTGTTGACCTTTTTCCTCGCAAAGCTTGCAGATTACCATGGTCAATTTTGTCCACTCTATATTTTTGGCCACCTTTTAGGGGCTTGAGCCCTTTTTGTGATGTTTTACTTTTTTGTCCTTGCCTCTCTCCAAAGCTTGCCCAGATACCATGGTCATTTTGGCCCACGCTATTTTTGGCCACTCGTGGCAGCCTCACATATTTCGTTCCTTACTTGAACGTATGTATGGATCAATCCTAATTAAAATATTTACACACACACAGACACACACAACACACCCACACACAACACATTCACAGATGCACATCAACTACATCACAACACGCACACACAGCACATCATACACACACACAGATTATTCTTACACTCACAGCACAGATTTACTTACACACGCAGAATTTACTTACACTCACACAGATTTACTTACCTCACACACAGATTTACTTACAGACTTACATTTACCTTACTCTCACACACAGTTTTACTTACACACACAGATTTACTTCACACACACAGATTTACTGTACACACACAGATTCTTACACACACAGAATTTGACTACCAGCACACATCACACACACTTACACTATACACAACACATTCACTATGACACCTTCATTTACCATAGACACTTACATTTTACACTTATAGCACACGTACCAGAACGACGACTACAACCCTTTGGTCTCCATGGTCATTTTGGACCCACCCTTAATTTTTTGCCATCCTAATTTTTCGGCAGACCTAATTTTTCGGCCAACCTTTTGGTCTTCCATGGTGTATTCTGCGGTACAATTTTTTCGGTCAACCCTTTTTTGTATTGCCAGGGTAAGGTTTAGGCATTGTAAACTTTTTTTGACTTGTCTTTTTTTGATGGCTTTGATGGGTTCCCAATCACGTAAGAAAGTATCTGAGGTGATGTTTCTATGTTATGTTCTATGATTATTCTATGAGTATTAGATAGGCCAGAATGATTGCTAAGTGAGTGCATGAGTGCAATGAGGCAAGTGAGTGCAAGAGTGCATAATGAGTACTACAAATGAGTGCAAGTGAGTGCACATAGTGCCAACTGAGTGCCACTTTTTCAAGCCTTTCTAGCCTGTCCTGAGCCTAGAAATGCTCTAATATGGTGTCTACCTAGGTTTATAAGGTATGATAGATTCGATTGGTGTATATTTATAAGTTGCTAGGATGCTTTCATATTTTTATTAGTCTTTTTTATCACTTAAACCTAATTTTTTCGGCAACGCTAATTTTTGCAACCCTTTTTGAGAAGGGTTGCGCCAAACGGTTGCGTAAGAACGTTTGTACGTATCGCCCTCTAATTTTTTTCGGATCAACCTTTGGGGTCGTCCTATTGGTCATTTTGGCCCACCGTAATTTTTGCCCTCCTTTAGGGACTTAGCCCTTTTGATGTCTTTACTTTTTGTCCTTGACCTTTCTCCAAAGCTTGCCAGATAACTATGGGTCAATTTTGGCCCACCTAATTTTTGGCCAACCTTTTAGGGGCCTTAGCCCTTTTTTGAGTCTTATAACCTTTTTTGTCGCTTGGCCTTTTCTTCGCAAAGCTGGCAAAATACTATGGGTTGCATTTTTGGCCACCGCTTAATTTTTGCGACTTGTGGCGCACCCGTCACATATGTCGGTTCCGTAAAACTTGAGTATGGTATGAGTGCTATCCTAACTTGAATCACCTTACTCCACACCACACACACACACACACACACACACCCACAACACACACACCACACACACACACTCAACACACACACAACAACAAACAACAACAACAAGATTTACTTTAACACTCACACACACAGATTAACTTACACACGCAGATTTACTTACACTCACTACATAGATTTTACTAACACTGTCCACCAAACCAGATTTATACTTTACACTTCACACACAGTTCTTTACTTTACAAAGCTTCAAAAGTTTCTTACCACAGCAGATTTTACTTTTACACTCACACAGATTTATTACCACACGAATTTTTACGTTAACACATACATCAGATTGTTACCTTATCACAAGCACAACCAAAACAACATCACTTTATACCACTTATACCATCACAACATTCAAACAATGAAACTTACCATTTTTACCCATTGAGACAACTTTTTACTTTTAAACATTAAAATTACACACTCAAACAACAACTATCCCCCTTGGTCTTTTTCCATGGGTAATTTTGGGAACACTCCCCTTAATTTTTTGCCATCCCCTAATTTTTTCGGCCAGCCCTAATTTTTTCGGCCACCTTTTTGGTCCTTCCAATGGACAGGATTTTGGAGAATAATCTTTTCGGTCCTTTTGTTAAAATTGCCAGGTGTAACAATTTTTAAGGCCCATGGTAAACTTTTTTTTTTGACCTTGGGGGGTTTTAGTTTTTTTTGATGTGCTTTTTGTTGAGTGGTTTCCCAAACACGTAAAGAATAAATTCAGTTGGATGTTGTCCGTATTAAGTTGTTTTATATGAGTTGTATTCCTATTGAGTTAAAGAATTGAGTGCCTAATGAAAGTGGGGCCCAGAGTGAGTGCCCATTGAGTTTCCAATGGAAGGGCAGTGAATTTGCCCCAATGAGTGCAGAAAGTTTTGGGAGTCTCCACATAGTTGGCCGCCCAAGGGAGTGCTACAAAATAAAGTGGGCCCCCAACTGGAGTTGCCCCCCCCTTTTTTTTTCCCCAGCCTTTTTTCCTAGCCCCTTCCCTTGAAGCCTTAGAATAAGCCCTAATTAATGGGGTGGTTCTACCTAAAAGGTTTTAAAGTAAAAGGGTAATTGAGATTCGAATGGTGTGTAAAATAAAAGTGCGTAGGAATGGCTTTCCCTACATTGAGTTTAGTTCACTTTTTTTTCCTATCTACTTAAATAGCAAGATTATATATAGTAATATATAATATATTATATATAATTATAGTATTATATATATATATATAGTATATATAAATATATATTAAATTATATATATAATTATCTTGTGATATTTATATAATTATTATAATAAATAATTTAATATAAAATTAATTATATAATATATTATAATAATTATAATAATATATAACTATATATGAAATAAAATATATATAAAATATAATATAGTATATAAATAGAAAACATGCTAACAATATATGTCCGTGGGGTTTGGTGTGACACTTATCAACACATTCACTATGACACTTATACCAACATTAGCTTTATAAACACTTTACAAACGTCTCCATAGAAACCACTTACAACTAAACCCAATTACACTGTAACACTCAAAACAATACTCAGTCACTAAAGACAACTGTTCAAACCTTACTTACTAGAAAGACCATATGAAAATAAATAAGCGCTTTTTTACACTGAAGCCCATAGACTTTAAACACTAGCCAATATAAACTTACACCAAACACACACACAGAATGTATACCACCCATAAACACTTACACTCCCAACACTTTTTCGATTTTTGATGCCTCAAAACTTTGGATCTCACCCTTTGATTTGCCTAAGAATTGATTCCTCACAATTGAATGCCCCAAACCTTAATGATTTGGAAAAATTGCCGCCAAGCAATTTTGATGTAATTTTTCTAACCGTTTTTTCTAGCCTTTTCTGACACCAACATCATAGAAAACAGAGGCTTAAATATTTGAAATGTCCTTTCCCTAAGTCCAATAATTTGAAAAAAAACAATAGGGGGCCGTGCATCGCCCCGCCTCCTCGCGGCGAAAGGCTGACAAACCCCGCAACCCACGCAGGTGCGGACCGCCTTGTCCCCCCGCCGGCCGCGCGGTTTTCCCCGCCCCCCCCGCCATTTTGGCCGCCCCCCCGCAGACGAATATTTCCGCGTTCCCACCGCCCCGCCCCCCGCGGTGCGCCCGAAAGGGCACCGGCAAAATATTTCCCCTGCCTGGAAAGTGGAAAAAATAATATGCTTAATGGTAGTCCATGTCCATTTTTTTAATTTCTATAATTAAAATTATTATTTCAAAAGAATTTGTCTTTTCAAATATACTATTAGTCATTGCATTATTTCTCTTAAAGCATTTTTTTTTTTTAAAAAAAAGCAATTTTTCGCGAACCTAAAAACTTACAAAAAATAACAGAATCCTTTTTAATATTTTTTTTACTTAATAACTTTGTTTAAATTTATAAATTTTTTACAAAATTTGTAAATTGTAAAGAAAAAAAAAACAGAAAGAAATAAAATGAATAATAAACATTTAAATTTAAACTACAATTGTAACGAAAATTTTTTAATTAAAAAAACATTTTAACAATTACATGACCTTTAGGAAAGCAGTTAAAATTCATAATCAATAGAGGTTGGTTACCTAAACAAAACCTATAGTAGGAATAAAGTAAAAGCCCTTTTGTTTAGACTTTGTTTGTTTTTTACTGCTTTTAAATCTCATGTTTTTAATAAAACTGGGCGGGTTAACTAAATATTTATTTAAAGATTTAACCATTACCTAAAGAGTAAATCAAGATAATCAGTAGGAGGTTGTTTTTACCATGTAGCAACAAGGGGGTTTAGTTTATGCGGTTTTGGTTACTTACTTTTAATGCTTTAAATCTCCCATGTTTTTTACGGGCTTTATCATATGTTTTTACTGCTGTTTAACTCATATATTTATAAAACATTTTAAATAACAAGAGTTAAAGCAGTAAAAAAGTCATATTAGAAATCAATAAAGGGGAAACCCAACAAATGGGGATTAGTTAAAGCTCCTTTTAACTCGTCAAAGGCCTGTTTTTCTTTTGGCCATTTCCTTTTAAGACTTCAAAATTATTAAATTAAAGATACTTTAAAGCAATAAATCAATAAAATCAATAGAAAAGGTGGTTTCCAAAAAGCAAAACAAGGGAATTTGATAATGCCTTTTGTGTTTTATCTGTTTTACTGGCTTTGTAAACCTCATATTGTTTTTAGACTGCTTTTTTTATACTTCATGGTTTTTACTGCTTTTTAACAAACTCCAAATGTTTTTACTGTTTTAAAGATAATCATGCTTGAGAATGCTGAAAACTTAAATATTTAATACATTAATGCTCTTTCTTATTTTTTTTTTTTAATTTTATAAGTTTAATTTTTTTCTCCTCTCTTTTTTTTTATTCTTTGTTTTTTTATTTAATTATTTTCTTTAATATTATTTTATTTTTTAAGTTATATTTTTTTTTATTATTATGAACTTAGTGTTTAATTTACAGTTATGCAGAAATTGTTTTATTATATTAAAAAACACAAACCACATCACAACCAATTCACAAAACTTCTTCACACCCAAAAACAACACACACAACAACAACACAACTCCAGCACACACACACTTAAACTTATACATATAATTTATAATTAGTTAAAACATTTTATTTAACTTACCCATGAGTCAGCAGAAATTATAAATGAGCTAAAATCGCTAATTAACTAAATTAATTTAATTTAAAGAAGTACTACATAAACAACACAAACACAAGCCACACATACACAACATCACACCCACACAACCTTGTAAGCCAACATGAACGTATAATTTATATTTTAAAAACAGTATTTCTATTGTTTTTAAATTTAATATAAAGTACAAATGAATGCATATCTCTTGTTCAAAATAATAACTAAAATCATTTTTAAAAGTTGATTAAAATGTCTCACAATATTTCATTCCCCTTATTTTGAAAACAAATATCTTTAGTAATTAACTGTTTTTATTTTGTTTTGTTTTTATTAAATTTAATAAAGATTCATTCAATTTTTAATATAATTTTTCATAAAATTTTAAATAAATTTTTAGTGAAAAAGCATATTTATTTCTTAATAACCTTAAAAGCGATAAAATAAAGTAAATTTCAAGTAAGGCCAGCCCCTAGCAACCCTCTACACCAAGCCCTTGTATTCCCCACTTTTTTTTTCTATTTTTGAAATTTAACTGCTTTGGATACTCCTTTCATAATGGGATGATTATTATATTACTGAGCAAATGACCCTCAATTCTTCGTTTAATTAAAGTATTATAAATAATAAAATTGCTTCTAAGTTATTTAAATTTTTTAAAAATAATTATTTAATACAATTATTGATTCATTTACCGATATTTTACTTCTTAAAACAGAATTTATTTTTTTTCAGATATAGAGCAAATTTTTTCTCTTTAATATTAATTAAATAATTCTTATGATGATTGATAATTTGTGCCACAAAAAAAACACACAACGCCCGCCACTCCTTAACCAGATATCTAAAAATTGGACCTCGTCTTCTTAAAAAATTGTTGGTTTGTGAAAATAACCACTTTAGGCCCTAAAATTGGTATAAAAATCCTTTTTATATTCTGTAATTAAAGCTCATACCAGGTCAAAAAATTCTAATTTCTCAACTTGACCCTTTCTTGTAAAATATGTTTGGTGCCCTAACAGTTACGGCCCTAATTGTAAACCTAAATTTAAGGGGAATTGAAGCCTTTGTTTGGTATCCCAAGGCTCCTGATTGTTAAGCCCTAATTCCATAGGTTTCATAATGGGTAATGATTTTAGTATTATGAGCAAGAAATCGAGAAATCAATTCTTAATTATTAATATTATAAATATCCTTTTCCACAGATGGAAACAATGCTGGTATCGGGATAAAATCAATTTCTCATTGATTTCCACTATTGACCCTTTCTACCCTTTGACCCTTTCTACGATTGCAGATGATGAAAAATCACATTGCTTAAATCTTTTCTATAACAACCTGCTGTAAAATCCTGTCATCAAAAGGGATTATTTATCTCGCTTTTTTGGGTTTTAGGTATGTAAAAAACCCGTAGGGGAGGGCCCTTTAGATAATTACGTTTTATTTAAAACCTCTTAAAGACGTTACAAAACAATGCATATCTTTACAAAGCAAAATAAGGATATAAAAAATGATTTAAGTTAAAATATAATTATTAAATTATAAGAATCATGTAATCCTTAAAAGTATAATATTCATGCATATACTATAATATAATATAGTATATATCATAATATATATATATATATAAGTAATTACATATATATTTATTAAACAATAATATAACTATATTTAATTAATATTTATATATAATATAAATAATTATTATAATAATAAAATATAATTTATTTTCTAAAAAATATATAATAATAATTTAATTATTATAATCTATATATATATATATTTAAATATATATAATATATATATATAACACTATTCTTTTCTTATATAGATTAGATTAGATCTAAAATAATAATAATTTAATAAATATAATTTATATAATTATATAATCGACTTTTAAAATTTAAATTAATAAAAATAACGAAAGAAGTGGTGTAAAGGAGGTAGATGGTTTGATCTTAAGATTAATGAATAGATTATATAGATCTACAAAATGTAAACATAAATTATAAAAATATATAATAAATTAAATCACAGTAATATATATTATATAATATTATTTATATAATTAATATATAATAATATTATTTTATATATATTTATATTATATTAAGTTCACATTTAAATAATAATTCACGAAGTTAGTAAAACTGTAATTTGATATCACATTATCTCGATTAGAGTTTGTCATATTTTTAGATTAGATTTAGTTAGGTTTTGGTTATAATATGCACAATATATTCTTATTTTCACTTAAGATTTTGGAATAATTTTCCCCGTTATCTTTCAAAAAAAGTAATACCTTCATTTAACAATTAACTAAAGTTTTCCGCTCAGAAATTTCAAAATATAATTTTACATCTGGGTCCCACCTTGATAAATCTTTTTTCCCCTTGCCCAATTGGTTTTTTCCTAGGTAGAATAAATTTGAATTTCCCTTGTTAAACGGTCCCTTATAAGAATTTAGGAAAAAAAGCGATCGAAATGATAGAACGTAGGAAAAATTTCCATCGATTGGTTTTTTTCTTAAAATGCCTTAGATTCTTTGGGTATAAATGTAATAATTAAACGGGTTACGTTAATTTAATATACACTAAAATGTCTTTCTTCAGCCCTGCATATCTTTAACAATTCGCTTTTACGTAACCTTAAACCATAATAATTTCAGCCTTGCTGTTTAGGGGCCTGAAAAAATTTAAATTCAAAATGATGGTAAAAGGTTTTCAATACTGGCTTGTTTTGAAATTATTTTCTTCTTCCCCATTTAATTTAACTTTCAGGCTGGTCGGAATGTTTTTGATGTTTTTAAATAAATGCTAAAAGAGTAAGTTTGGGCTATCGTGGTTTTCTTTGTTTCCGCACGAAGGCCTAATAATGTTTCGGTCCTCCAGTTTAAACTTGTAAAGGCTTTGGTTTTTAAAGTATTCCTGTGAAAGCCCCACGTCTTTCGTGGTGATTTTACACTGATACAAAGTAAATTTCAATCTCCTGGAACCTCATGAAAATAACGCCTTTTTTGTTATTCAAAACAATGGTTGTTTGGGTAAAAAAGTAACCAACCCCTTTAAAAAATTCCAAATTCCCCATCGGGTTTTTTTTCTTTGATAAATAAGGAAATTGAAAATCCCTACTTCCCTGGGAATTTTGTTTTCCGACTGACTAATGATAGGAATTAGGAGAAAATTTTCATTGAAATCAATGAAATACATGTAAAGTGAAAAGACACTTTTTTATGTACAATCGAAGAGCTTGGTGCACGCTTAAACAGCCAAGAACGATTAATGATTTTAAATGGATATGTTTTTTTTGGGTCTAAAACAAAACGCAATCTCCAAAATATATTTTCATCATCATCAGATTAAGTATATAAGAAAAAATGAAAAACAAATGCTTTTTTTTAAAAATACCTAAAAGCCAAAGAAAGCATTAAAATTTAATTCCCTCGACAACACATTACGAGGTCAATATAGAATAGATAATAGGATTACTCCCCGTCCTCACAAAAAAGGTAGAAACAATTTCCTTCCTAAACCTGCCTTAAAGGGATCTTAAACGATCCACCCATTTTCCAGTTTTTGTGAAATATATTTTTTAATAAAATAATAAAAGATTTGGATTTTATCGATTTCGTTTGTTCCCTATGACTGGAAAAAACAGTTTGTCACTGATTTACAAGCACACTAAAATCACCTGATAGCAAAAAGAAGTTAAAAAAAAATTTTAAGCCTAAATTTTTGGCCTTAACGTAGTTAATTTGCCATAAAGGTCTGTAAAGGAAGTTTTGAAATGATATTTTTTTTGACCCTGGAATTAGCTAAATTCGCCCCGGGGACAAAAGAAATTAATTCCCTACAATTTAGCCCTAAAAGTAGTTTTATTTCAAAAACGGACATTTTTTAAAACAGAGAGAGGGGTCAAAGTTTCCCGTATTGTAAAATGAGTTGGGGGTTGGTTTTTTGGTGTTTTTTCTCGTATGGAATTGGGGTCCAATTGTAACAATAGATTTAATTAATAATAACTAATCAATAAAACGAATTAGATTTTTCACAAAACTTTGAAATAATTTCGTTAGTTTAACATCGGCGATAAATAAGGAAAAGAAGCATAATTTGGTTTATTTTTTTTTAATAATATTAGAAATGATTTTATAAAATACATTACAAAGCATTTTTAGCATAAGAAGAAACTTAGTTTTTGTGTTTTTATTTGTTTAATACTTATTCACGCTAAAAGAATGATTGTTAAAAAGCAAGTAAAATCCCCAATAGAACAAAACGTTGGCATAGCCTTGTTGAAGGGTGGCCCTTAGGGCTGCCCCCTTAACTGAACAAACGATTTCATTTGCTTTTTAAGTATTTTAAAAATGAATAAGTTCTTTTAATAAACCTACGAAAGAAAATATTAACCAAAATCCAAATGTTTAAAGACCTTTGAGTAAGTTAAATAAATTTTAAACAACCAGGGTGACAGTGTATTTAATATTTTTTTTCTTATTCCAATACATTTTTTTTGCGCATTTACTAATTATGGGAAGGTTTTTTAAGAAACTTTGAAATTAATTTTTTTTAATGTTATCTTAGTTAGTAAAAATATGAAATGTTTTATCGTGTTTAATTAAAACATAATGTTTTTAAAGTAAAGTTTAAATACGTTTATGTGTTTTGGAAATGTGTTGCGTGGGGGCGGTTGGTGTGGTGGTTGGTTGTTGTATGTGTGTGTTTGTGTGGGTTGGTGTGTGTGTGTTTTTGTGGTTTTTGTGGGTAACCTAATAAAAATAATAATAAAGGCCCCTGAAAAATATCAAAAAAATAACAAAATAAAGATAATAATAAAATAAAAATAAAATGTTTTATAAAATTTTAATGCTTTTATTATAGAGTTTTTTGTAGTGTAAGTGTATTAGGGTTGGCTGACGCACGGGGTGTGTGGTGTGGTGTGGTGTGGTTGGTTGTTGGGTAAAGGTGTTTGTTGTAATGTTTGGTACATTTAATAAATTAATAAATAACAATTAGATTCATGCAAGAAGTAAATAACACTAAGTTAATAATAAATAAAAAATAATAATAAATAATATAAAATAATAATAAAAAGTTAAAATAATAAATAATAATAAAGAAATAAAAAAAAATAAAATAAAATTCATAACAAATATATTAAATAAGAAACATATGGTTTAATAATATGAGTTTTTAAAAAGCAAGTTAAAAGGCAGAAGTTAAGCAGTAAAGAAACATTAAATATGATTTAAGGCAGTAATAAACATAATTAAGGTTTAAGAGCAGTAAACATATGAAATTTTAAAAGCAGTAAAGTAAAAACAACAAATACTAAATCCCCTTGTTTGCTAATGTACAACCTATTATTTAACTGATTAAAACCTGCTTTAAGGTATGTAAGTTTAATAAATATTATGAACAGCTACAGTAAAAAACATGAAAAATTAAAGAGTAAAACAGTAAAACAAAAGCAAAATAATCCCCTTGTTACTATATTAAAACTCTTAATAGGATATAAATGATTTATTGCTTTAAGGTATGTTAAATTTTTAATAAAATTTATTGCATCTCCATTAAAGGAAAATCACCTTTTTGAAGAGTTAAGCAAATTAGAACAAATGAGTTGTAAAGAGTAAAAAGCCAGTAAAACAAAAAGCAAATACTAACCTCCTTGTTGCTCATGTAAATCACTCCTTTCGTATAGCTTGTTCTTATGTTAAGTTTAAAGGAATTGTAAGAGTTTCAAAGTTAACTTGATTAAACATTGTAAGACATAATGAGTTTAGCAGTAACAGTAAAACAAAATAACTAAGAATCCTAGTTTTTGTTTGTAGTTAACACCCCTCTATTGATTTAACTGATTTACTGAAATAAAAAAAAAGTAATGTTAATGGGTTAAAGTAAATAAATTATGATTAAAGAGTAAAAAAACAATAAAGAGTTTAGAAGATAATAAACACGGTTTCTCTTTTCCAAAAAATTAGGTGTGGTTCCAAATTGGATACCCATGGAAAGACCAAAGGGTGAATAGTGGGTGTTGTACGTGTTGGTATAATGTAAAATTAAAAGTGTCTTTTTGGTTAAAATGGGTAGTGTCAATAGTTGGGAATGTGTTGGGTATAAGTTTAAAAAGTTGTGTGGGTGAAGTTGTGTGTGTAAAAAATAAATCTTGTGTGTGGTGAAAGTAAATTCTGTTGGTGTGTAAGTTAATCTGGTGGTGTGAGTGTAGTGAAACTGTGGCTGGTGTAAAAAGAACCTGGTTTGTTGAGTGTAAAAAATCGTAAATCTGTTGTGGGTAATAAATTCTGTGGTGGGTGGAAGTAAAGTAAAATTGTTTTTGGGAGGTTAAATAAAATTCTTCGGTGGTTAGTAAAGTAGAATTTTGTTGGTGGGTGAATGGTAAAGTTATTTTGTGTGGTGTGTGTGTGTGGTGGGTTGTTGTTGGTGGTGTGGTTTGGTGGGTTGGTTGTGGTGGGTTGGTTGTGGGGTTTGTGGTGGTGTTGGTGGCTGGTTGTGGTGTGTGGTAGTTGGGGGATGAAAGTTTTTAGGATAGATCAATACCATAAACTTTCAAAGTTTTTATGACGGAAATATGTGACGGAGTTGGGGCCCGACGGGTGGGCACAAAAGATTACCGTGGGCCCAATAATTGGAAACCCATGGGGTAAATCGTGGCCCAAGCTTTGGGAGAAAAAGGCCAAGGGGAAAAAAAGGTTAAAGAAAACATAAAAAAGGCTAAAGCCCCCCTAAAGGGGTTTGGCCAAAAATTAAAGGGTGGGAAACAAAAGTTGGACCCTGGTTATAAAATCATTGCAACTTTTGGGAAAAAGTTCAAGGGGACCAAAAAGTAAAAAAGACATCAAAAAAAAGGCTAACCCCCTAAAAATGGCCAAAATTAAGGGTGGGCCCAAAATATTTGATTCCGAATTTCGTTCTGAATTTTTTGGAAATCGGAAAAATAGGGTGGGTAACGTACATACGGGTTTTTGCTGTTAGGTGTCTAGAGACTTTCGGGACCTGAGACGGTGTTCTGTGATCCCTCTGGCGAGATGGTGTTTGGTTTTGTTATGATAGAATTGTATTCTAGGTGTGTTTGTTGTTGTGGCTCGGCATGCTTTATTGAAAAAATTAGGTTTGCCAAAAAAATTAGGGTGCCCCAAAAAAATTTGGGTTTTTCCTGCCACCAAAAAATTTTTGGTTTGCCAAAAGTCAAAAGGCCAAAAAGGTCAAGGGTAAAAAAAGGTCCCCCGCGGGGTCCAAAAAAAAGGTTCTAGTGGGTTTTTTGGTCGGAAAGTGGGCTCGGAAGTTTTTGGGGGTTTTTCAATATACCCCTAACTAAGCTCGCTAAATAAAAGTGGACAAAGAAACGTGGTAAACCGGCTGTGTAAACCTCAAGGGGTCCCATACTTTTCGGAATAAGGATAAACCTTTTCCTTAATTTCAAGGCAAGGTCAATCTACATAATTTTAAAAATAAACGATATAACTACCAAATGACTTTCAGAAACATCACAATTATAAATTTATATATATAGTATTTATAATGATAATATAATTTATATATATATATATTATTATAATTATATATATTAAGTATAATTATAATATTAAAATATGAAATATAAATTATATTATTTATAAGAAATAATTATAATACTATTTATATAAAATAAATAATTATTAATATATTATAAACCCTGAATCAATAAAGAAGTGTAATTTCAACTCTTTAGTATAAAATATAAAATATATATTAATTTATGAATATAAATAGTATATAAATAAATTAATAATTTAATATTATAATTTTAATAATATACAATATAAATATACTAATTAATAACACATATAGTACTATATTATATAATATGTCAAAATTACATACAGTATAATAATACAACATTTTCTATATTATAGAATTATTATAGATTATATATTTTAGAAATACATATTTTAAAATATAATATAAATATAACATTTCATTTTATTACCACAAATATATAAAATATTATATCCAAAATAACAGATAATATTCATTGATATTATGTCTTTTTTACTATGCAATATAATATATATAATATATTATATATATATATTATAGATATATATTTTACATTT
>JABUQX010085659.1:30000-32500 GCA_015478945.1 Trachelipus rathkii
CGTTGCCCTTTAAATAATGGGTGGTGTTTAAAACTAAAGAATACCCAAGGGTATACCGCCCCGATGGCAGGAGTCGGGGTCTCTCGGCCTTCCGGGGAACTACGGGGTAGGATTATTTCCCCCCTCCGGGGAGGGTCTCCGGAACTCTTTGGTATTTGGTATAGCAGGGGACCATCGCCCTCACCTACGGGTTATGGAAAACATCCCCCTCTATGTTCCCCGTCGGCTCGAGCCCCCTAGTGTGCCTGTATATATATACTGTATATATATATATATATATATATATATATATATATATATATATATCTACTATATATATATGTGTTTATATGTGTAAATATCCAAATTTACGGTTATAGTGAAAGAGATTTTGAAATTTATGACCCCGTTATAATGAACTGTTTTTAGAGATTGCAGATTTTTTGATAGAATTTATCATTTTACACGAACATATTAATTGTTATTTATTACTCATTTATTACATTAATTATACGTTTCAGGGCTACCATTTTACGCTGATTCCGAAAATGTATTCTTTTTATAATGTTAATGGTTTTAAAAAGATTATATGAAGGACAGTGACCTTTGTGCATACCATACTTATATACATATATATAATATAACATATATATATATATATATATATATATCCTTCATATACTCTCCTCTCTCTCTACCTGTATATATATATATATATATATCATTACTATCATCAATTACAATGTTTGTTATTATTATTCATGAGAATGTATATATATGGATCCAGTTTACTCTTCTTAGTGGGGTAGCTAACTACAAACAAGTCATTAATATTAATATAATGGAAGGGGCAACAAGGCGTCAATATTGAGTCACGAGCGTTACTTACACACACACATGCACACACACACACAGAAACAAATATAGTGAAGTAGTAGCCCTTAGCAACTCAACGCAAGCAAGAGAAATAATCAGTACAAACAGATTCATCAATAATAATAAAAAGCGTTTTCGATTTGGCAAGAAATTCTCACAAAAGAAAGAATAATAAAAAAAAAAAAAAAGAAGTCTAACGAAACTGGAAAATAATAATTAATTTTCTTTCACAGGTACGATTATATTAATATTTTCCGTTCTTAAGATCATAAAAAAATTTCTTATTGATGGTGGTGTGACGTCACATGGAATCGTAAACAATTTTTTTTAAAGTTTGGAATCACTATTTTATTTTCGAAATATACTGTATAAGTTGTTGCTTAAAAAAAAAACGTCAAAATTTTTCTATTTTTCGTTCTTCTACGGGTTTGTGACGTCACACACACACACACATATATATATATATATATATATATATATATATATATATATATATATATATATACATATATATATATATATATATATATATATATATATATATATATATATATATATAACATATAACTATATCGCTATATATATATCGAAACTAGATTCTATAATTTTTTTTGAGTGCGCCTGCGCCTAACCACGCCTATGCAGCCGGACCTGGTGCTTAGCGCCTAACGCATATATTTTTGGTCACATCAGCGCCTGGCGCCTGTGCCACATAACTGTACTATCTCAGACTTTGCCATTGCAGTGGATGTTTATCCCATTGCAAGTAAGCTTTAGTGGGCAGCAGCCTTCCCACCAAAGAACCACACCCCATCTAATTTTATATTAAAGCTACTGTATCATTCATATCTGTCAACACCATCTCTCAGCTGTCTTGCAATTGCAAGGCTTTGGTGGGTTGTGAGCCCTTGGGGTAGTCTTTGGAATGGGTTGTCAGGCTGGCACAGTTCAGAACTTTACAGATGAGTTATATATGTGTTTATATATATATATAATAATATTATATAATAATATATATATATATATATCTTTTATATATATATATATATATATATATATATACTATATATATATACTCTTTATCTATATATATATATATATCTATATATATGTTTTATAAGTTTTTGGAATGATTATAAGTTCAAGCTATTTGGTAAAAAAAATGCTTTGTTCCTGTTCATAGGCGCGGCTATAGGCGCACAGAATTGGCTGTGCGCCTTTGCTTAGTCCGCCTTTTAAAAAATTGTTGCGCCTATGCGCTGCGCCTACGAATTGATGGTGCGCCATGGAAGCGCAACAGTAAGCGCAACGCCCAACCTCCTGATATATATATAGATTCTATAAAAAATAAAATCTAGACTTTTCACACTTTCTTTAGAATTAAAAGTTTCATAAATATATGTAGAACCTAAAAATAATATTTTTTTTTTCATTTACATCGGAAATATTTAGTTTTATTTTCCATTGAGGCTAGAGCCGACGGGGACAGAGGGGACGAAAGTCCCCCATCGTCCTCCGGAAGGCCGAGAGACCCCCGACTCCTAGCAAAATCCAGCCATACCAATTGTTATTATTAAAAATAATAATAAAAAAAATTAATATTAATTTTGTCATTTTCCTAACTAAACTTTTCGAGGATTCCAAA
>JABUQX010085660.1:0-22126 GCA_015478945.1 Trachelipus rathkii
CTGTTTTTGTAATATTGCAAGTTTGGGATGGCTGCATCTCAATTCTACTTCATGAAAATGCTGGTTATATCATGTATTTAAATTCAGATACTATTTCAGGGGAGATCATTTAGTATATTATTTGGTTGTTTATTTCTTAAATATTACTCTGTTAGGTGAGAGTGTGTATTTGTTTCTGGAATATGAGGTGTTATTTTTGGGGGGTTGGATTTTACTTAAGATTTGTTTGTATACTCTGTGCACATGGCTGGGGGAAGAGGCTGTTTTTAGTCTGTGATTAGTGGGTTAGAGAAAGTAAAGTGTAAGAGGTTGTGGTGTCTGCAGCTTTAGGTTAAATTGGGTACCCTCTCATTTTTAGGTGTTTGTCTATGGGTGCACCTCGTTTCCATCGTGTGGGTGTTGTGTTATTATGGAGTTGTAGTTGTCCATCCCGTTACAATTCTGAGTGCATTGCTTTCAAGTTCTACAGAGTTTTTTCATGCTTTCCCTGCTTAGTAACGGATGCCACATTGGTGAAGTTCAGTGATAGGCGGATGAATAAATTTTTTATATATAGTGATTGATATCTGTTTGTTATTTTTAAAGGTCAAAAAGCTATGGTTCTATGATATTTAATTTCCTGTTAGATTAAAATTGTACCCGTCAAAAGCTTGTTTATTTCCAACTGATATGAGTAATGTTGTATGTGTTGGCCCGACATTATGTATGCCATTAATAGTGTATTTTCTAAATAGACGTTGGTTGATTGGTTTTGTTGGAAGCCATTTTGAAACTTTTGGGGATGTGTGGTTTCATTTTATTCAGTACGAGCTTTCATGAGTTTGCCACGTAGATATGGTGCAGATTAAGCGATAGGAATGAGGGGTTTTGAGGCCCTTTCCAGGTTTTAACCTTTGCTGATAATTGATCTTTCCAGAGGCACTGAATTTGCCTCTTAATTTGGATACCATTAAATTTGGTGTATTTTCAAACTAGAAATTTGTAGTCCTAAATGTTTAATGCATGTTTTCATGATACTAAATATATGTCACAATATGAGTTCGATTCATTGCTATGTTTTTTCCAAATCTGTTATATGTTATTTCCATTGTTTAGTCTATTGCTTTTTGCCATACGTGATTTGATTATCTTCTCCTATTTTGTGATGGTGGTTTCATGACATTGTTTATGAAATGTGTTTAGAGGTAAAGCTGTCTTGTTGTTTGTGTGTAATGAGTGTTGGGATTTTTTGATAGATTCGTGTGTGGAAGTTGGTTGTTTTTTTCAGTTGTTTAATATTTTTATTATGCCCCACATTCTATTGTTATTTGTGCTCTTTATAGGTGTTTTGTTAGGGATGGGTTTTGAAAATTATTGGAAGTATGTGTTTTTTGATTAAAGCCAGGATTGTGTGATTAAATTAAGCCTATTGATTTTGTGCTCTTAATTTGTTGCGCCTTGATGTATTGGGATTTCTCAGTGTATTCTTGTTTGGAATCAAACTTAACATTCTCGCTTGCATACACTTGATATTTTTTGAGGTATCCTCGAGGTATATTTAGGTTTGCGGCTTTTGAATTATTAAAAGTGAAATTAAATGGCTGTGTTTTTTAATGTTAGGTATTTAAGATTGTTATTAATTGGTGTATTATTATTTATCGAAATCGAAACTCGAGGTCATCAAGTATTTGTAATTTGTGTAAGCTCTTTCAATTTAAGTAAATCGTTTGCTTCAATGGCAATATAATGCGTTTTAATTAATTCAATGTAATTGACAAAAGCAAATAAAAAGCAAGTTCGTTACATGTAGAGGCTCATTATTTAACTGAAATATTTTGCAAAAGCAATTCAACCTCTTTCGGAATTACACATATTTTATATTTTAGAGAGAATCCTGGTTCAATACATTTCCTAGGAAGATATAAATGTATAAAAATAATATTTAAAATAAAATAATATTATTTGTATTAATTATAATTTTATAATATTAAGTAAATTATAATGAATTAGATATAGTAGCCTATTTAAGTAAGTTATAGACTCATTAATTTTAGGTTTCGGGATGTCGGTCCTGGGTGAAAAATAAGTGAAAAAAATAAAGACTTAGGTCACTTGGAGAATATTATTATCTCGACTTATATGCGGAGACAACACGGGAATATGTCGGGGCTCAAGAGCCCTAGAGAGAGGACGTATTGGAGCGAAACATAGGGGGGGCCGTTATTTCCAAATACCCGTAAGGGGGAGGGCGGCGAATTTGAACACGCGGGAACACTTCCGGCGGAACAACCCCGACAAATAACTCAACATTATGACGGGGCCTGAGGGTCTCTGCCGGAGACCCTCCCGAGGAGGGGGGGAGGAATTAGTCCTACCACCGTAGATTCCCCGGAAAGGCCGAGGAGGATTAAGCTTTCTCATGTATTCAGTATCTGGCGCATCGTGCAGTGAATATTATCATTATACCGGGACAATATGAGAGAAAAATAATCCTAACTAGCTAAGGAGGAAGGACCACAAAAAAAACCACAATATATATAATAGAAGTATATATATGAATAGTCCTCATTTGAGAACTGACTATATCTGAGAGGTAAAGCAGAGACTTACTTAAAATAAGGCTGCTCCTAAAACATTACTCAGTGATAATATGAGTGTTATGACAATAGGAGGTATTTTCCATTATTATTAATTTTCTTTTTTTATTTTTTTACACATTTATTCTGTTATCTACTATTCCTAGGTGAAATATTTTATCTTCTAGGTGATTCGCGAAAAAATATTCAATTTCCTGATTTTCCGTCATTGTATGCTTCGCTAATTATGAGTTAGGTTAATGTACAAATATGGATTACAGATTGACGCACTTACGGATTAAAGGTGTCTGTATATGACGGTTACCTTTTTTCGCATATTATCTTATACTTTATCATTTACAAGCCAGATTTTTATCTGCGGTCCGCATATTTACTCTGTATGCTATTTTGAACTTTAGGTTATATTTTTCTTATATCACTATTGTGATGCCCATTGGGCACAAACATTGTGTAGCACCCGAATGCATTCTTACTTAAATCACATTTGTAATTCCGTTTTAAAGTTCATTAGAAACATTAAAAAATAGGGGGTTTATTAATTTTGATTAATTCTATTAGGTTACTATGCAACGCTAATAACACGACGCATGAGCGACGAAACTGAAAACGATCTTGTTTATGAAGAGTTTATGTATTATATGCCCTAGAGAAATTTGTCCACTTGACATAGCTTGATTTGGGCTATCTGAGAGGTAGTTATCATTAGTAATAATAGAACTACTAGGACCAGACACAATATGGTAACATTTATATACTGTAACAGAGAAGCAGATAAAGCTGTGAGGGGCTCTACATCAGACAGATAGTGAGACTACTTGTATGTATAAATGCAGTAATAAGTGCAGGGCCTTAATATGACTACCTCTCACGCTATATATGATCTACCTCAGCTCATATACTCACGACTTGACATATAGGTTGGAAAGTGAGGCATACAGTTTTATTGAGATACACTTTATATCACCCAAGAGACAGTTTAAAGTGTGTTGTTAGTTGTGATACTAATACTAAATTGAGCATACAAAGTATGACATCGTTCTACAGTAAGTGAGTAGCTCTCAGTTAAACTGTAGATATGATGAAGAGTTGAGTTAAAGGTCACAAAAAGATCCTAGAACAATTTGTGGAAGAAGGGAACACTATCAATATACAGTTGATAGAATGAGGAGAGAATGAATGTGAGAAGAATATTATAAAGTATTCACGATATCGAGACTCCATCAATCAAAATGGTAAAAAACAAGTAATAATAATACTCGGTAAAAGAGATTAGATACATGAGATAATCTAAGAACGAGGGCGCTTACTATAACACAAAGATTAAAAACGCGGCTGCGTTTTTCCTGTGTTTGCTGTGTGAGAGGGAACCAAAACAGGCTAGATTGAATAGGTCATATGGGAGCAATATGGCGGCGATATCTTGCGAAAGAGAGCCAGGAAAGCGTGTGCATACAGGAGAGTGGACGTGTATATAATAGTATGAGAGCGCAGTGCTTCTAAAAAATGTTTTACAGGTTGAGAGATGCGTTCTCTAGTGACGAGGAGGACAAAATTCCAAAAATAGAAAACAATAAATAAAAAAAATTAAATTATGAATTTTTTCTTTTAATTTTACAAATTTTTCAGATTTTAAAATTTAAAGATATAAGTTTTTTCGGACGTGAGAGAAAATACTTTGTACAAGAAAATGTCAGAAGGTTAACACACTCAATTTCGTTTATCCAACAACATACACATAAAATCTTAGTTGCTCAATTGTAAAATCTAATTTAGAGAAGACAGTTTGGCCTTGAGAGACACATATCATGCGAGTGGATAAAGTTTGGGAATTACCGCTAAAGTAACAAAAATTTACAAAAGACGTACATATAAATTATTCATTAATACCTGGTCTGAGTGATGAGAAGGTAAAATATATATAGAGATGAGAAACATTGGCGACTACAGATTCTTCTGAAAGAGAGTCGGTTTGCCGCGACAAGAATCAGCGAGAAGCCTCCAAGCTCAACGCAACATGATGAACAACATTTACTGCTTCAAACTAAATGACGGTTAAGTGTGTGCTGATAAATGTGAGGTGCGCCTAGGCTTGATATGTGAAATGAGCTTTGTTATGACAGATCTGTGAGATGCACAGCACATAAGTTGCTTGGGACCCTATCTCAACAGAAAAGGATCAAGCATGAGTAACACCACTAGACTCAGGAACATCTAAACCAATTAGTTACTGTCCAAGATACTCGTCTAAAGAACAACAGTAGACTTGAGCAATTCTCTTCAGAGGAGTATTAGAATGAGGTTTATTTCTAACGTGGAGAACTCAATCAGTCAAACGCACTTGCACCATATAATAGTAGATTGCACAGTGAAAGGTAACAGCTGATAAAGAGCGATATGATAATGATAAGTTGGGACTCATATGATGCATGAGAAGTGTTAGAGTGAGAAGAAGAGTGGCGCGAACATCACAATACAATGTAAATCGGAGTAATAGTTTTCAATATTATATGAAGAAAGTGATAAACGTTTTATACTATAATGGAGACATAAGCGGTAAATATCAAAATATCTTAGACGTACTATACTTATTGGTTGTGAAGCTATCATGAAGGGATTATTTACCAAGTAATACTCGACTTAATGCTCAGTAGTAATCGTATACCGAAGTATAAATAGATAAAGATTTACTACCATCGTTAAAGGTTAAATGATTTATAATTAACTAAATCACCTCAAACGAGCTGAATTATTATAATCATTGTATGTACTTAAATAACTCCATATTACTCTTTATTCACATAAGTTGTATTATTATTATTTAACATATATATCTTAATCAGAAGACATGTTAATATAATATCTATTGTGAGCGATATTTTGATTTTCTGCATTCCTTACTACTTTTCTATTTTCTCCTAATATAAAAAAAATTAACATCACTGAGTAAAGGTGGATGCAAACCAGGCAATGGAGGTAGTGTATTAAAAAACACACAGACACAAAAAAGCAAAGAAAGGAAAATGAATAGAAATTTATTATAATATATTTATATATTAATATATATATATTAATATATAATATAATATATATATATAATATTAATATATATATATATTTAATTATATATATATATAATATAATATATATATAATATATATATAATTAATATATTAATATAATATTATATTATATAATACTATATATATAATATATATTATTATATATTAATACCAATAATTTTTGATTCAGATATACTACTTAGAATAAAGTGATTTAACACAAATTGATATCATATTTACGTGGATTTAACTTTATTAAGATCATTAAATAGCCTCCACAATATATTTATATGTACATATAGCAATAGCATAATAACAATCATAATAGAATATAAAATTTATTTAGTTTTGGATACATATCCATAATATATATTTCTTATTTATAAATAAAAATTTCAATTTGTGGTCTGAAAAGTTCCATTTACTCTCTTATTTTCTAAATGAAATTTCATGTTTACTTTTATGTCTCACTATATACACATGAATGAATTAGTATTAGAAGCAAGTAAGAGTACAATTTAATCTTATCTAATCATCTCATAGCCTAGTAAGAGACAAATTCTCCATTATCATTTTCTCAAATGATTAAAATTAAAAGAGTGACATTTATAATAGTAGTCCGTTCATGTTAAAATTTTGTAGACTAATGTTCATTATGGATGGATATATTATGTCTTTGAAGAAAAACTCACTTAATAGTAAATTAAGCTCTAAGGTTTAAAATATGACAGAACATTAGTGACAGTATCCTACATTTTTCAAGGGGATAATCCTACTTTATACTTCTGTATGTGACTTTCTATTAATATTTACCTTTACCTTATCTTATAAAATTATTTCTCAACTTTTCGATAAACTTGATAGATAACAATTAGAGTGGGAGCTGAGAAGTATTTATTTTATGCTTAATATTATATAAGTAATAATATTTTTTACAATATTCATTAATAAACTATTTGTCTCACAGTGTTTTTCCACTCAATATTATTGAAGGAAATATATTCATATTGTAATATTATATATATGTACACTGGGTCTTAGATAGGTGTATATGGTGTGTGGTGTGCTAAGAGAGCTGTGATTGATGTGTGTTGTGGTGTGTGAAGTTTTGAGTTGCGTATTGTGTGTAATATATAATTACCGTATATGTTTTATAATGGTTAATTACTCACTTAATAATTATATGTACAATATAATATCACGTAATCGTTAAGATAAATAAGAGGATCTATTTTCTAATTTTTCACACTCTAACTAACTTAAATTATCCTTTTCTTGATATGACGTATATATATATATAGTTAATATATGATTTTATACATATATTAAATACATATTTTATCTTCATTTAAATACACCAACCTATCAATGATATTCATAATTTTGAAACCTTACAGTCATTCACTTTCCCACATTATATTATATATGATATGTGTGTTGTGTGTGTGTGTGTGTATGTCTTGTGGTGTGTGTATGGTGTGTGTGTGTATTGTCATGTGTGTGTGTGTTGTGTGATAACGTGTGTAATAATCTCGTATGTGTGGTGCTGTAGGAGAGCAGAGGATTGAGTGTACATGGGTATAGGCTTGGAGATTGTGTTTCATTTTCGATTATCTGTTTCGAGATTGCCCTTCGTGACCATATTTTTCATCATATATGTATTTTATGGAGATCTGGTCCGTTTCTCTGCATATGATAATTGTTCAGTTCTACTATATATTTTTGCATGGAGTATAGTAGAGAAGTGTAGCGCCAGAGTGACAAAATGAGAACATAGTCAAGATACATCTTATAGATTCAGCAATTGCAAACTAATAACAGAAATCTGCCTCTGATAATCTGCATATAGAGAAAAGGGACGTAAACTTCTCTCCACATACTTGCCCTACGAAGAGTAAACTAGCAAGTGTGATAAATTTTTTTCTCTTCGATAACTTTCACTCTCAACGAAACTTCTTAACGAGACATATCTAACGACCTCGAAGTCAATGTTTATTCTCTTACTAACTACGATTGGCCCAAGCTTAATTTGCTTCAAATTGACCTATTTTTTATTTTTTATATCTTATTTTTCGTAATTTTAATAATATAGAGAAGAATAAACTTATGGCGGACGATAACTAAAAAAATGAACAGAAGAACGAACGACAATGGAAATGAGTAAAATGACTGAGCATTGTTGATTTATTAAACTAAAAATAAATATGAGAATCTAATAATGTCAAGTAAAAGAGAAAGGATTTACATAAATTGGGAAATCAAAGCGTGATATTGAATAATTAAATTAATTCTGTGGTGATCACCAATAGAATAAATTATTACAAGTCACATTTTCTCTTAATATGTCAATTATTCAGTCATAAGCGATATAATGGTATTAAATAGGGGTGAGTAACTTTTTATATTGGTGATTCAATAACTATAATACTATTTTATAAGACTCAATTATATCATTCAATTACATTAAATAATATATAAAGCGTGTAGAAACAGACTAGAATTAATTTATGCTGTTTGTAATATCATAATAAGTACTTCATAATTCTGTAAAATAGTTTTAAGTCACTTATGTGAGAGCAGCCGTGGTGAATTGAAGTGAATATAAATTGAAGCTAGGAATTATAATTAGTATTTACTGAGCTAAGTAATATAATATTAAAATAATATCTTTAACATAGATCATTCTGACAAAATATTGTAAATATTCAGTTAATGAATTATATAGTCAATAAGTTATTGCTAAATAACTTAGTGAATATATATATATAGATAACTATAATAGTAACATTGAATATTATAATATAGCAAGTATAATCAGTTTTCACTTTTACTGCATCGAAGAAGCTACCTTAATTGTTTATTGTGAGTATATCCATTTATATACCCGTTATATACTAAATGAGAATTTATATTAATTATATATTATATTTTTTAGTAATATATTAAAAAATGTCAAAAGGCCCTTATTAATAAGATACTGACATAATATACAAAGATTATTTCGACGTATATTAGGATACATAAAATTTATGGCTAATTTTTTATTATTTTTTTTTGGGATACAATATTTATCTTATTCCTATTTCTTTTCATCTTATATCATATCTCGCACATACACTTTCTGCTCCTCAAGATATGGGGGTTAATTATCGCGTGTCATGCATGTACGATGAAAATGATTATGAGTATGTGAGTCAGTAATAGCTACATGAAATAAGTTCGACAGAGGAAGCCAGCCACTTACCCCCGAATAAGTTCGCAAGAGCCCGAATCCCCCGTGCATAGTAATCAATTAATTACGTGGAGATATTCTTGCGTCCGCGAATTACAGACAGAAAATGCACTACCACACTGAAGTAAGCCACTACATGGGACCGGAAGATTCCGACGGACCTCCACTCCAATGGTAAAAATCGTCAAATGTAAGGGTTCATCCTGGCCCAGGTGGCCACAACCATGCCCCCCTAAAAAAAAACCGACATATCACTCCTATTATGCACCTTTATTCTCGCCTCTGCCAAACTCACATTTACTCTCCTTCAGACCTAACATATTTAGTATTATTCTAACTACGGATGAACTCAATCAACACTTTCTCTTGGTTTTCTCAAAAGAGAACGCTTGGATCGGTTTAGCTCAAACACATTTTTTTGTCCATATACAGTTCAGAGTCACATTCTAATAAACATTACGCTTAAATGTTACCCAAACCGACTATTCTCTCAATGTTATTCATTAACCTATATTTCACTATTTTGTATCCTTATAACACACATTTCGTTTTCAACATTTCATCTTCCTTTCATTCTACTTCTTCATGCCTCTTCACACCACAACAATCTCACTCTAATACAGTTTCATATTTCATTTCCTGCTACTTATGTTATTCAATTTCTTCTGGCTAACGGAGCACACCTTAATAAACCATAGCGCTCTCATTAAGATTGTCCATTATCTAGAAACGAGCTATTATGTGAACTATTAGACTACACTTTATAAAACTTTTCCTATTCCACACATAATTATTGGCTAAATTAGCAAAACATCGTTGTCTCTATATTCTAATAATATGGTCTTAACAATGATTGGTTACCAAATACACTAATAAATTTTATTTGAGGTCAAGGTGTAATAAAGAACTATACTATGGTAGTAGTTATAATGTGTGAAAATTTCAGATTTTTTAGCTATTTAACCTATAACCATCATAAGAGATTATATATTAAGGTTAAAATAAGTATTATAACTAAAATATATATATAGTGAGATCTTTTATTCCTCAAACATATCCAGAAAATAAACACTGTAATATTATAATTTTTTCATAAAAATATTTATTAACAAACTTCAAATAAGTAATTTATTAAAGATTAACCTATATTATATAGTATGCAAATCTGGCAACTAAAATTATATCGTTAAAAAAAAATTATTAATTCACTCATTCTAAATAATACATTTAAAAATATAATATAGAAAAGGGGGATTTGCTCGCAACATTGAGTTATAGCTGATATTGTAAGAAACATATCTGACAACCCTAACAAGGTTTTCTTTTTCTCTCTTATCTTTTTATTACTTTATATAGCTCTCAGGATTTTTGGATATACTCTATTTTATTCCAACTACGTATAGAAGTGTAGTATACTACTCACGAGTTTATGTGTTCTTAACTCTGATATAGGATTAAGAGATATGTAGATAGTAAATCGTAATTCCCAACATAAACTCATTAAAGAGACACCTTTCTTATATGAGAAGTTTATCTTACTCTAATCGGAGAACTATTCTGGTTTCAATTTAGAAGTTATAAAAATTTGTAATAATAAAATAAAATTCAAGAGCAAATGGCATAAACGCAAATAAAATACCTTAAAGAATTACCACACTATGCTTCAGGAGATTATACTCTAAATCACTCCTCTGATATATCTTCTAATATAATGTCTTCGCAATATCAAATTTCTGACTAGGGTCTGCTGAAACCGATCACTTCTTGGTCTTATGTGTCGAACTCCAACTCTAGTACTGGCCTGCTACACTTCCGACCTACAATTATATGCACTAACCTAGATGGGGATATAAGGAAGACACAACAAAAAATTTCGCTTTACAGCCCCGCCGCTGATAGAGTCGTTAGGAAAAATTAGCATCAGTAGTAAAAGTTAAGGTTCCTTAACGAATATAAATCTTATGTTATGGTGAGTTTGCTTGTGTCAACTTATCAGAGGATAAAACTAAATAAACCACATTTTCATTTTTTTTATACACAAGATCAACCCATGAGCTTCATCGCCCAATTGTTGGTATAGGTCCCACTAGGTTTTTTTAAGAGAGATATATTGAGATATCTACATAAAGATTCAAGTTCGCGAATATACATTATCAGAAGCCAGGTTTTGTATCCTTTGCCTAAAAGCAATGTACTTCCCTCAATATTAGGCTATTATTCTCAAAGATATCATGTACCTTTGAAGCCTATATACTTGTTAGTTATTTTATTTTTTCACAATATACATATTATCTTCCAGCAGTCTGGTGATCTATACTTTTCTTGAATTCAAGCTATTATGAGATAACCATATACTCGAATCACAATTCTATTTATAAATCAATGTCAAATCTCTACATAATATACTGAACTCTATTTTTCTCAGATATAACTAATTATATATCTCAATTCTTGTTTTCGTGGTGTGAAGTGTGTGTATTACCAATAGTCACTGATTGGTTTACAGTAGGAAATGATTCAGAATAAGTCTAATTTAGGTATTATTATCTGTCATTGTACTTTGATTGTTTTAGTGAGAGCAAGTCCAGCTTTCTAGTATCTGCACACTAGTTTGTGAGAACCTTTAAGCCTCATATGGTAGTCTCTGAAAGTATAATTGTTTTATTCATATACATATACATAAATATATTCATTGATATATTTATGCATAATTAATTTCTTTACATTGCTCGATACCCTCAAAAATATAATGAACTAAAATAAAATAAGAATAAGGACAACTGTATTACAAATAATAAAAAACATGTACGAATGGTATCTAAGTGAGCGGAAAAGCTAAACAATAAAGATAATTTCTAAAGGTAGAGCTTACATAGTGAGTATAATTAAGAGAGTAGATAAATACCGTTGATTTGTAGAGAGAGGCATAATTATAAGAGATTATAAGCTTCTTGACGTCGCCTCCCCTTGAAATCCAAGGAAACAGTAACACAATAGAGTTTTGGATATAAGTACAGTAATCGTGCACCGATTATAATGGAAGGACTTACGTCTAGAGGAATATTGACGTATAGAGAATTACAATATGTGGAGATGAGTTGGTGCAAATTATCCTAATTTATTATGACACATTCGAGACCTAGTTATAACTAAAGTAGTCTACTTAAACCAATAGTCGCCTTTTCACCTTTAAACTCAGAGGATTCAGCTTCGATTAAACCTTTACGAGTTACTAATTTAGTTTAAATGAGACATAGCTGTCCAACGCAATCAAACATATCACATTTCGAAAAATTATAGAGAGCTAACATATCTAGTAACAAATACAAATGAATAAGTGTGATAATCCTAAGTAACTAAACAAACGCACACACTCTTAAAATCTCTTTTTGAACTTCAAGTAACAACCGTAGTTACATGTATTACAACCTCTACTCCAGTTTAATTTTTCATGAAAAAGACACTAGTGAAGAAATTGGACAGTGGTTGAAGGGAGCAGCGGGGCATACAGGGAATAAATCTTAAAGCTAGCTGCCTTTAGCATATTAGTCATTTACAAACATCATCAGAAGTGGATAGAGCTCAATCATATTTAAAATGTAACTTTCTATACAGAGAGAATTATATTTTATACTTAATTGTCTGATATGTCAAATTATGTACTATGAGAGGTGAGAAGTATATGATTCTTAGTCTATCAATTTGGAAGTTGTTGGTACAGTGTCTATATTTTTAGAACGTTATATTCAAAAAAAAAGAAATGTAATTTTATAAATACTCTATTTTATATAAATGCGGCTTGTTGCAATATATCGCCTTTTGGGCAAACCTTTATATCCATTAAAGAAGTACAGTCCAACAAACTTTTTGCATAGTGGGCATTTCTAACATCCTCTGATTAAATAATTAGTGAGATTCTAAAAAAAAAAATGAGAACTCATTAACAGATACATAAGAATATGAGTGGAACAGAGTGTAAATACACGATGAACAAAGAGCGAGAGAAAAATTTGTCTCATACTTAAAAAGATATAAGCAGTAGAGGGACCTACAGGCAGACCGACATCATATAAAATCTAATTATTAATAGAGAAATTGTTAATTAACAATAATTCTACCAAAAAACTTTAAAAAAAAATATATAATATCTTAATAAAATTATGGTCTACGATACACTAACCCATTAATAAAATACATAAAATCTTAACAATGTGACAGTATAACAGATATCAAAAAACTTGTCTAGTCCAGGGCCTTGATCCTACCTTGTAAAAAAGAAATTGGAAACCACAAAATGTCACAAAATTAATTCATATTTGCTAAAAATTATAATTAAATAAACTCATGTACCATTTGCCTAGCCTCTCTCGGAGTGATAGCTCTGTTTGTGTGTGTGTGGGGGTTATGTTTTCTTGTTCTTTTGATAAATTGTGAATATAGTTTGGAAATAATGTGTATAGGTGTGAGAGGAGAGAGAGATTCTCTAAAATAAAATAGAAATCAATAAAATAAATATTAATAATAGTAACTACTATAAATTTTTTTATAATTGTTTTTTTCTTATCAGCTTAGTTTAGTTTTTTTTCATATTATATATAAGAAAAAAACTACTTTTTATTATTCGGAAAAAAAATAATACACCTCAGTAGCTTTTAACTTGTCACCTTCCTCTTCCCAACCTAATCTTACATACTCGAAGGCCAATTGAATTATGTATGAGGATTTTCACCATAATTTATTTAAATCATATCGTATAATTTATACACAACTCATAGTATTATTTAAAATATATCCTAGATAATTAGAGAACCTATGGGAATTAATTACTCATTATCATATAAATATATACATTAGTGATATAACCGCAAAACGCCACCAGAGAGAGCAACTGCAACCGCGGTGTCAGTGTCTACACAACCGCAACCAGCGGTTGTATCAACTATGTCTTCACAACCGAAACTGCGGTTGTCGGAAGTTATCTTTCAAAAATACTCTTATGTAATATAATATTTATAAGTTTTTCTTCACAGAAAATTACAGATGGATTCTGAAACCAAATAAACATTTCAGAATAAATTTGGAACTTTGAGAGATCATTTTCTTAACTTTTCTGTATGCATACCATTATTTACCAATACGAGCTGTGGGACGTGATAGAGAGAGAAAAGAGCGTGTGGTGGAATTCTCCATATCTATGTAGAAGCACGTTTATTTGATCTTATTACATTCAAATTGAGAGAGAGTGAGTAGCTAAGAGTATTCTAACAATTCGCAAAAGGAAGAAGCACCACTAATTTAAAAAAGTTAAGTATGAACGTTATATCTAACACAAACCAAGACACTTAAATTAAATATTTACAAGCTTGTAATTGAGACTGGTATATGAGATAATCTGAGAATTGCTATATAATGTTATCTAAAATTTTACAGATTAAGACTTATAATTGAAAAAGTACATGAAGAGCTAGGAGGATCTAAGAATTATAGATCCACATATGATAAAGAAGGACATGGCTTAAGCAATAATAAAATGAAATCTGACACACGCATAAACCGATATATATAATTACTATCTTCAACTGATTGGAGGAATAGAAGATGTATATAAAGAATATATATATTGTATGTGAAACAATTTTGGAAACATCTAAGAGTAAGGTTTAGGACAATCTAAAATTACTATTAGAGGTTCCTACGACCAAACGATTTTAGGATTCTTCAGATACATGTTTATTTACTGTAGATGACTACAGGATCTCTTCCACTTGCAAGATTATAAGGAACACGAGTGGGGGTTATACATACGTTACTCGAAAAAGTTTGCGTTGAAAATTTTGATATAATCCCATAGACTTTCCCCTGACATTCCCTGACAAAAATCCGCAAAATTTTCCAAATCATTTTACTTGACTTCTGCGTTAGATTGGGGCTCAACAGTTGAGTGACGTTACTGGTTGCCACTCTCAAATAAACATTATTCTATTTATTTTCAATTGGTATGTAAAGCTCTCACTCAAAACCTCACATTTATTCACGGTTGGTAACTTAATTGCTCTTGTTAGAGTGATTTAAACCATTCCATCTGTATTACCTTAAATTATTGAAAATGAAATATATTATGAGAAAACAGTAATCAAATTTGTTATTCCCTTTTTAAACTATTAAAATTTTATGAAATTTTCCAGATTATCTCACCATCTAATGCATAATGGAGTAAGTGTATTTTATATTAAAATAAATATTATGTTCATATATTTTTTTTAGAGTAAAATCAAGCTAATACCTTCGACAGTTTGGGGCGTCATTATTTACTCAAATACTTACTAATATTCATGATTTTTCATTGTTGAATAGTTTATATTTAATTTAAATTTATTTTTTTTTTATTTATACACAATGTTTAAAACTTTAATGTTAAAGGAAAGAATTCAGCTAGTTAAGTATAATATTTATCACGGCATTAACCCGGCCAGAAAAAGGAATATTAAATTTTTTAAATTAGATGAAGCTTATATTAACTCCGGGATTAACTTCCGGATTCCGGGTGAATAGCCACGAAACAGTTCCAACTGTGATCAAGAAAATTTCACAAGTTTCCGATACAACAAAAAAAAGTTCTAAATGGGGAGATTTAGGTTTACCTCTCTCTCCCTCTTATCTCACTCCCATATTTTATCTTTTTTTATATTAATAACTCTTAAACTATTTTTTATTTTAAATCACGCGAGATTGCTATTTCTATATCACTTTTGATGGAACTTAAGCGAGTGTAATCTCAGTATGTATCCTTTTTTTAAAAGACACATAAATGGTTTTCTCTGCTAAAGTTACCTCATTTCAAGTTTATACAGATCCTGTAATCGTTCATAAGGAGATTATGATTTAATTCTTTTTATATATTAACAAACCTTGCTTTCTCTTGTGTTATTTTAAAATTTATCGTCTCTGTAATATCTACTTCTATAGGTTACAAATGCCACCTTTTTGTAATCGACGATGTCTCTCCTTGAAGAAGTTCTCTAATTTTTTAGAAGTTTGAACCACTGATAAAATTCAGTTTATCTTGATGTAGGCGGAATGATAAATCTTTTCTTTTACATTTATTTTTTTTTTTGTTTATTTTACATATTTTAGGTCATATGTTACATAAAAAGATAACACGAATTTTTATTTATAGATAGATAAAAATTTTTTTTGTAGTATTTATGATTATTTTGCATTATGTGTAATTCTTTTTTTTTTTATTAGAAAAATAAATATAATGATAGAAACGAACATTTCATACAAAACACCTTAAAAATAGCCTAGTGATAGATATATTGAGTATAGTCTAATCCCTTATATATTGTTACCAGAATTTAAATTATAAAAACATTTGACACTATGCTTAGTATAGCGATATATGATATCAAGATGACCGAGCGCGTGAGGTACGCCAATTGAAAGTATCATGGCACCTAATAACGATTCTATAGCAGTTACACGAAATTCTAAGACAGTGCACATGGACTCGTTATAATTTGGATAGTCATGCTACGAACATTAAACTGAGGAGATGTTATCTGTGTATTTGTTGTTCTTATATCTCACTAATACAATCCTTTGCGCAAAGATACTTATGAAAATAATATAAATGTTTTTAGACCCTTCTTGTAGACAAAAAATTACTCTCACACATGCGTAGAAATATTATTTACAAAGATATATCTCCATTTAATTTAAGATAAATATGTCATCACATAGGAGAGCACCGATTATTTTTCGAGCATAACACTCTCATTCTTCCCTCAAGGGGTTAAGTAAATTATCCTAATACTTTTAGAGATATAGATAACGAAATAAACAACGAATAGGTAAAACATAATATCAAGAGACAAAGGAGCGTTATTGGTCCTTCTCTTGTGTAATATTGAAAGATTGAAAAAAAAATCGAAATCCTAATTTCAGAACTTAGCCAGCTGTAAGATTAATTATTTAATCCAAGAGAGAATATTTTAAGGTAGTTGAAATTTAATAATAATTCCAACAAATGGAGGTAGAATGCAAGCACTTGGTGCGAGGCGTGGAGAAAAAATGAAAAGCTTGATTTTTTTAGCTTTTTTCTGTTAGATTTGGGATTTTTTTATTTTTATTTTGGCATGTTATTTAAGTTATAGCTTGGTTAGCATGTTCACCCATTTAAAGATAACCAATTAGAAAACATTACAAAAATTTTTTTGGTTTGATTTTAAATAAAGCAAGTTGGAGAAAAGCATTTATAAGTGGCAAAGGTTTTAAAAACAATTTCTGAGAAAATAGAATTATCAATAAAGATTTGATAAGGCACATATTTATACAATTATTTAATTCGTTTTACTAGCCCAATTATGCAGGATTTCTTTTAGGTTTGTCTTTAAATATTTAAAATTAAACTAAAAGCTTTAAAGATTGAAAATTATCATAGTTGCACGACTATAAACTTACCATATAAAATATTTCTTTTTTCGGATTCATTTTTAATATATTATTACATATAAATGTTTTTCCCCGTTTATTTACAGTTCATAAAGCAATTAACCAGCACTGAAGATGGAAAAACTTTATTCAAAAGAAAACCATTCTTAATATTAAATTACTGAATTCTCATTTCACTGTAAGCTAACATATTCTTCGTTCTTAAAACTTTGTCTTTACAATTCTAGAGAGTATATTTTTTTTTTTCAAAAAATTCACTATTTATGAATATGAGATAAGAGAAATATTTGGAGCAAAAAATATTTTGTATTATGTTCAAATAAATATTGAAATTTGATAGTGTAGCACCGCACTGCGAATCCATCAGTGTTGATATGACTCATTAAAAGAATAGCTCATTATAATCACAGCAATCCACACATGTAAATATATAATCCAAAGAAGACACGAATCAAGATAAGGAAGAAAAGTTGTTTTAACTAATCGATTGTGTTGAGAGGTAGATGCCAAATTCCTATGAACCACAATAGAGTCAATGAGCACATCAGAAACTCGTAGAAGTTACAAAAACTGACCAAAGAAGAAGAAGAACTTATGAACACCAGGATATTGGGAATTGTAATTATATCCATAAGAATAAAAGTAACAGCATACTTAATGTTTTATAAAGGTTATACAAAGTCATAGAAGACGACAGATATTACTTAATTATTTTATTAATTTTAATTATTATTAAATTAATTATTAAATTATTATTATATTATTATTATAATTATTATTTTATTAATTAATTATATTAATTAATTATTATTACTTATATTATTATCATTATTATATAATTTATTATTAATAAAGGGAAAGGAGTAAAAAAATAGAGCACTCGCAGCGATGAAATAACCTCCCATTTTGCTTATGTGTCGGTAGGGTCTCCCATGACATAACAATTGCCTACTAATAGGTTCGCCCTTCGTCTTTTGAGAGTCATTCATATTGGTCATAGTTTTTTTACGTCATACAACATCAACGGACATAGCCTTCGATTCTCGAGGGGAACCTTCCACTCTAGGGAGGTAAATTTATTTTATTATTATTCTACCTGTTAGGACTAATGAATTTGAAACCATCCTGCCCATGAGTCCTATGCGACCTAATCTGATGTCCGCTTGTAAAACCATATAGATTGAAGCCATTGCAACTTCAAGGACTCCAGACAACAATCTTTACAAGAAAACCATGCCACAGCACCACACAAAAACACCATTATTATTCCACATAAATCATACAATATTACTGAAAACCACACCCTCTTCTAAAGACTACATTTATAGAGCTCTACTCCCTTATACTCCTTGTGTGGGGGAAGAAAGAATTTGATCCACAGCCTAACTATGTTCTGCGTGTCGAGGAGGAAAGAGCGAAACTAAGTGGACAAGTGGTAAGTTGTGGTTGGCTCCAACGACATATCAAACTTATCTTGTTGCACAGGATATGCTAATAGCATGCCTCGGAGATAGGTCTATGATCGCAGTAAGAGAACCTTCTATCATTTCGGCGCACAAAATAGTAATGAAGCGTATGGGTTGCATGGAATGTCAGAGGAAAATAAAATGTTTCGAGAGAGAGAGAGGTATGGAGTATTAAGCAAAGGGAAATTTGAATTCGATCTACAGAAAAAGAAACAAAGATGAGGAAAAACGAGATGAAAATGAGTGGGTGTTGTGATGGAAGGAGAAATGAAAGGGCGAGGGAAAAGAGAGATTTCCAATTCCGATAGAGATTATAGACTTGTTGAGCGAACAGACTAAATGGTGAATTATGTAGTTGTGTTCAATAAGCTCCATGAATTCTAAATCGGTTAAAATTTATGAAGTTTGAAAAGGTCAAGGTATGTGATGGTTATGAACATCATGGTCCAAAAAATGAGGTATGTTGGAGAAGAGTCGCCGATTATTCCTGTGGATAGTTATTGAATGATGTTTTGGATGAGGATGAATTGACTCTCAGTGGTTGGGTAAACCTTAAATGGTTGATAGGTGGTTTGATCAAAAAAAAGAGATGGGTATAAAAGAGTATGGCTTTGGGGTGTCAGTAGAAATGAGAATAGGTAGGGCATTATGAAATTGATTCTCTGTGAGGAGAAATAGAGAGATACTAGTAATGTTAAGTTAGATAAAACTTTCTTTTAACATTCAACAAAAGAGTATATCCATAAGTATAAAATAATCTATAGAGTATGGTGTATAGGTAGATGTATCAAGAAAGGAAAAAGTATGATTAGAATTCTTGAGTGTTGGTGAGAAACGAAGGAGATTTTGAAAGTATGTGTTCTGGATTTAAGTTCATATATGATGGAGGTTAGGAATGGGATTATCGGATCAATGTTGTTTTATGTAAAATAAAAAGTTTAGGAAATTTAAAATTAAGGGAGAGGAAGGTGATAAGAATGGAAGTGGGTAGAATTAAGAGTGAGAAGTTAAGTTGAACAAGGAAAATAAAGATAAAGTATTATAAAGATCATCAACATAACTATGAATTTTTATGGATGAGGAAGTGAAACTGAAAAAACAAATCTGAGAAAGCAAAATTGAATGGAAAGCAGTTGTAGTTCAGGCAAAAGAAGTATGTGGTGTGCTAAGTAGGAAGTAAGTATATTTTTTAGCAGTGAGTGGTGGTATGAAGGCGATTCAAGCGGTGTAAAAGAGATAAAAAAGAAGCGGCGGTCAATGTTACTAAAGAGGCCAATTGATGAGGTTCAAAAGAAAGATGTTTGTAATTAAATAAGGAGGAAAAAAGGACTACTAGAAGAGTGGCTTACGTAGGAGGAAAAAAGAGGTAAATATATGAACAAGTTGGAAGGAGGATGAAATGAGGACCTACAACAAGGGAATAGAAAGCTTTCTGGAAGGAAGCACGAAAAATTGCGAAAGAATGAGAATAAGGGGAATCGCTTAGAATAATGAATATGGAGTGGGCTTTCGTAACTGATGAAAAATGGATGTGAGAGGAGCGTGGAGGGAAACACTTCAAAAATCTCATAACATTGGCAGGTAATGAAGAAGGTGATAGTGAATGTGGTAGGTGTTTGATGGTTGCAAGAAGGAATAGGTATTATTGGGATGAGGTCATTAGTAAGGAGAAGGTATAATGGGTAGAGTGAGAAAAGTTAAAGATGGTAAATCTGCAAGCAGAGAAGAACTGAAATTACTGGTGAAATGATAAGAACAGAGGGCGAAATGTTGATTGATTGGATTAAAAAGTTGTAACAAAAGCTTTATGGAGGGTATAGTTCCGAATTTGGATAAGGGTAATGTAGGAATTATAAGGGGATTAGTTTTTGAGTGTTGTAGGGGAAAATGATTATATGTCTGTTATTATTTATGGTACGATAAGAGTGCGTCCGAGTCACTCGGCTGATTGGTGGAAAGAACCACAAGTGGTCGTTTCTAAAGCAATGAAAAGTCGTATGAAAGGTTGGGTGGATCAAAATCTGTGTACATTGAGACAAACGATTGAGAAATATAAGAAGATAAGATAGGATTAATAGGGAACCTTATGGCAGGTGTTAATGATATAATGTGTTGGTGGTATTCGTTAATTCTGTGATGGGAGAGTCAATGTAAAAATAGAAGTATAGTAAGGAACGATATTTGAGGGAGCGAGTGAAAGTCGTGAGATGGATTAATTAATGAGATTAAACGGAGTGAGGCAGTAAAGGGATGTTGTTATGTCTCTTGGTTACTTCAGGTGTATATAATGGGTTAATGAAAGAAAGTTACAGGTTTGGAGGTGCAGGGGAAGGTGTTAGAAAATGATGGAGAATGAAGGGAGTGGAGGGTGCCCTAACCTATTATATGCGGATGTTTGGTTTTGTGTGGGCGAATCTGAAGAGAGTTTGAAGAATTGGTGAGGTCAGAGAGAATTGGACAGAAGGATAATTTAGAAAAGAGAGAAGGAAAACTTAAATCGATAGAAGTAAAATTTAGGAAGGACAGAAGGAAACTTAGAAAGGACAGAAGGATATATAATTATAAAAGACATAGGAAATACGTGAAAGACTAGAGAACGAAGATTGTCTTGGTCGTTTAAAAATAAATATTTGTAAGGTATAATATGTTGGTATTGAAACGGGAAAGGGAATAATGCAGGAGGGTGTAGTTAGTGAAGGTGCTCTCGAGCAAATTTAATATCACTGTTGGTGGATGTAAACTGACCGCTTAAGTCGCCACACCGCTGAATCCAGGGCTTACATGATAGCGGATTTTGTTGGATATATGATACGCTGTGTTAATATATTTTTATTTAGATCGGTGTGATAATTCTTACAACATAACCTGAGCTTCTAAGATATATAGCATTTGAGGAGCAAGTATATATGTAGCGTGATTCTAAAGTTACCAAATTCCCATGTTTCATATGTGAATGGGATATCTTAGGGACTTGATGGTTGTGAGAAGAATTGATAAAATGAGGATTGAGAGCATTAAGAAGCTGTGTGGAGTTTTTGTGGAAAAAGAGTAACACGAGAGAGAAAAAATGAGAAAAATAACAGTATAACAGGAATTACGAACAATATGGTTTCGTCATTTGAAAAGATGAGCAATGAAAGGTAAGTGAGTATCTGTAAGGGACAGATATATGTATAAATTGGTGAGTGTGCGACTGTCTTGGGGAAAATTGAGCCGGCTAGGTAGAGAGGACTGAAATTGTCAGAGATAAAGTAATAAAGTGGATTGAGTCAGTAAAATTGGTAATGCTGGAGTGAGTAGAAATTGTGTTTTGGAAGAGGCGAAAAGCCATACAGACGG
>JABUQX010085661.1:0-7500 GCA_015478945.1 Trachelipus rathkii
TATGAGTTAAAGGTATTACACGGCAATGTAGGGGCTCCGAGCGACGGGGAACACAGGGTGGGACGTTTTTCATACCCAGTAGGGGCGGAGGACCCCCGCGACACCCAAATACCAAAGAAGGGGGGTTCCGAGACCCTCCCGAGGGGGGGAATTAGTCCTACCCCGTATTCGGTGCGTTATACCCTTTCCTGCCATTCGGTGATGCGGTATTACCCTTGGGGTATTTTTAGTAAAAAAAAAAGCAAAAATTTAAAGAAAGTCTATTTATTTTAAACGAGTAACCAATAAAAGGCTCTCTAATCATCTAATCATATTACTATAATTATTAACAAAAATTTTTATTTTTTAATTTTTTTTACAGTTTTCACTATCAAAAATTTTACCAGATTCCAAAAATGTATTCCTTCTATCTGTGCGTGTGTGAGTGTGTGTATAGTGATTTTTTTAAAAAAAAATTTATTTTTTTTATTTTTACATTTTTTCGCACTTAAATTGGACCAGCATTCCAGCAATGTATTCCTTTTCCTGTAGTTATTGTAGTTGTTGAGATATGAGTTTGGGGCTTTAATATTGATAACAAAGATATTCATGCTGTTTTCCAATAAAGAAAAAGTAACTATTTAGGAACTTTTTTGCTAAATTACCCATGCTAGGATCCAAATCTGATAAACATTCAATTGAACACAGCAACTTTAGCGATAATTATTCAGGAAATTTAAACAAAGTTGCTTGAAACCAGCGAAACCGCTCAAAAAGACATACTTGCTACGAAAGATAATAAATATCTTAAAGGGAAAATGGAAACAATTGGAATGAATAAAAACTTTCTACATACAAATAAGTGATAATTGTTAAGGACATTAACAAAAGCTGAAATTAGAAAAGTTCCTAAGTAAGCATCGAAATATAAATTTAATTTTTATATAAACAAATAACTTTTAATATGCTTTACAAACTTTAGTTACACAAGTCAAATTTAAAAGGAAATAAAATGCCATAGCCTAATTTTTGTACGCTTAGTGTGATGAAAAACATATATATATCAATTCTTTTTATTTTTTCCATTATATTTTAAAAAAAAATTTTCCAAAATGACTCGATATTTTCAAAATGATTAGGTATCGTTTCGAGTTGCGAACACCACCCTTCTTTGACAACCTATTCTGCCCATGTCAGTACTCATATCTAGTGTCGTTACCTCAGCTCCACTAGAGCTTACTATCCCGCAGAAAAGCTCTCCATCAACTAACAAGATATTTTCATCTTGTATATTAGACCTATAGATGCACTATATATGTCGTAGATCCGTATAACAGCACTTACTACTCTATACAGCAGTATATTAATGTAACATTATGATAAATAATATACGATGATTTTTTAACTGGATAAATATAATATTTCCGTTAACTAAATAATTATCATTAAAAATATTATAGTGACTTTTATTAATATTATCATCAATCTGAGAAAATTAATTAGGTCAATGGATTAGAATAAATTTATATCCTATAGGTTTTATAGAAATACAGTATATATGTCTCTAGATAGGTTATAGAGATTCTAACTAGAGATATATGAGAGATAATTTTGTTTATTGTTACAACGTTTATCGTCAGTCCATAAATTATAGTTTATATATATTTTTGATTAAAGAATTAGTAGTTATATTGGACCTAAGTTTTGTGTGATAGTGGTAGTATATATTAGTAAATATATATATACTGTGGTTTGTATTTAAAACCTTTGTATTACTTATGTATTTCAGTTCAGCGCCCTGAGAGTATTGTTTTAATTATTGATATAGTTTATTAGTTTGAATTTTTAAAGTTTGTTGATTTGTTATATATATTAGTATTTATTAGTTGTTGTTGTTTCATATTGTCGGTGTATTGTCCTTTCTTGGGTGTAGCTATTTATAGTATTGGTGTTACGATACTATTATGTTAGTATTAGTTGTTATGTAGATGTAAGTTATTAAATATGTGTAATGATATTAATTAGATTATAATTATAATATATATATAGTACTTATTCTATTATAATATATATTATATATATATATTCAGTTTTTTGGGAGTCTTTATATATGTATACCTAATATATTAACCCTCTTATTATACCTAATATACATTTTGGTTATCTTCAGACTGATTGGATTAACAGATGCAATAATATAACTTACTTTAGTTATATTATAATATCTTTTACTGATTTCCGATATACTATAATACTATATTTAAGTATTACTACTATAATTAACTATACTTTAATCATTATTCATACTACTTGCCGAATGTATATAAACAATATTAATATAAGGACTACTATAAAACATTATAGTAAACTTGCACTAGAAATGTATACTCAAAAATCAAATTATGCATATATAATAAAAGCAGTTAAAAAAATTCATCAAAATTCATTTAATATTCATCAAAATTTGAATCAGGAAGAGAAATCAAGTGATGCATATATCGATCGAAAAATTGATATTTTTATCTGTCATGTACTTATTCTTATATTAGTAGTTATTACAGCTAAAAACATTTTTCTTTTTTTTTTTGAAAAATTGGTGCAAATAAAATTGAAACTTTTTTCTTTTTTTGATAAAAATATTAGTTACTATCTTTAAAAAAATGGAAAATTCTGGTAACTGAATTTTTTATTCGTATAATATAAAATGTTATGTAATATCTAAAATAGTGGTCTAAACTACATTAAAAATATCTCTATGATTAAAGTAATGAGTCGTAGATAAGCAACTGAGCAAGTATAAATAGTTAACCTTCCATAATTACTCTTTTAATATGCTCTTTATTACTCATCTATCTTAATATACCGTACCTAATTTTTTCACTACTAGAAAAAATTTACTATTACCATCTGTTCTAATTTCAGCTAGGATAACTCATTATATATAGTATATAATATAAGTTATATATATAATATAAGTATACTTGATAAAAATAGCGATTCAATTAATATAACTTCTTTTTTTTTTATTTTATTCTATTCTATTTTATTACCATTATACAACATGTGAGACTTTAGGTGAAGCATTCTCCAACTACTCATGCAATATATACCTTACTATCAATGAATGAAATATTGAAATAATGTTTTTTCTTTTTAAATGTTAGGTTTGATTTTAATTTTTTGTCAAAATATGCTTAGGAATAATTATGATTTTTATTTAAAACAATAATTTCCTATTATTTTAGAACGGTTGATTTAAATAATTTTTATTGAAAAATATTTCCTAAATTATTGTACAAATTTATAACTTAATTTTTTAATAATTATTGTGGTAACTAATTTATTTATTTAATTATATAAATGAAATAATAATAATTATATACTTATTATATTTAATATTGATTGGGCACCATTTTAATTATTCTAATTTACTAATTACTCTTTATTATAAAATTTAAATTTTCATGTTTATTAGAAATAAAATTGGGTTGGTTTGCGTGAGATATTGGCATAATATATTATTAAAAACAATCTATTTAGATTACGAAATTTTTAAAATTAGTCATTTTCTCAGAGCGTCACAGAATTTTCTAAATGATCGGCTCCAGCTCCTGTATTGTCCGTATATATTACGTTTATTCCTCAATATGCGTGTTAATTTTTAGCTATGGCCTCACATCCTCTCCAGCATTTTAAAGTAGATGACTTCCTAGCTCCTTGATTCCTCGGCGCTTCGGTCATCTTAGATACATATTCTTCTGGTGGAATAGATGGGATCGTGGGCGTGTGGTGTGGCAACCTCCTTAATAATTTCGCAAGAGAGTGTTAAAATGAACAGATTTATTACATCGGACACACATATAACAATCATTTGATTGCTTAACACTGAATCATAGCGAACACATCACTATGACACACACATCCAACACCACAACACTAACAACTTATACAGCTAAGCTATCTTCAACAACCATAAGTTTTGAAAATAAATACACATTATTGAGCTCTCACTAATTATATATATATAATATGTGACATAAGTTATATTTAAGTTATAGACGTAAAGAGACGTAAAGACGTTAAAAGGATCAGTTAAAGCACAGTATAATGGTGAGGTTAGGGGTATATCTACTGTACAGTAGTATTATCGACGCAATACGTCTTTTTATACGGTTATCACTATATATTTAGGGATGTAAAGTAGTAATAATAATTAATATATATATATATATTATACTTACAACTAATTATATTTATTAAATAATAATAAAACCCTTTGAATATCTATTTATGTAAAATCATATTTAGAATCATTATAGATTCAAAATTGATCCATATATGACATGTATTATAGTATACAGGGATAAAGTGAGCGTGCTCTGATTAAGAAGTAGTCACTGGAGCACTTCAGGAGCAACTTTGAAATTTGGTTAGACTGGTGTTATGTTTAGGTTTTACTAGTAGTGGTGAAAGTGGACTGTTCCAGGTTGACGGGTCATTAGAGCCTTGGTTATACGACATCTGCGAGTCCTGCAATATCTGAGGTTCGCTGAAATCGGACAGCAGTGGTCGGAACTGACCTGGTGAAATACTAAATTTAAGTAGTCGTTTCCGAGATCTTGTTCAAAACATAGTGTATTTAAATTACAAACTATTTCTCATTATAAATTTATTTATAATATATTAATTAATTGGATATCTGGGAAAGACTCTATTAGATTAGAGACTTAGGTCTAGATAAGGGTAGGTACAAAATTATGACATTATTATTTTAAAAGCAGTATTCCCCGTATACTTACAGTATCTTACATTTTTCGCGCTCAGTCTAAAAATCTTGTCTGAATTCCGCTTTGTATGGAATTAGAATCATCTTCCTTTTCGAAAGCACTGGATTATGGTACCTCTTTTTGATTTATTCCTACTAGCTACTTGAATCTTTTTACCCTCGCATTTATAATAATTCAAAAGCATCTTCTTGTGTGAAAACCTTCATCATATTATCCTATTTTTTTAAGTTCTCAAATCTCATCTCTAACTTTATATTACTAATAATCCGACCATTGTTCGCCTACTATTCCAATCATCTCAAACTCTCAACTGTTAGAACATTTCTTACTTACTCTAACATCGTAAGCAACTCAATACAACTCACACATATCATTCGTTGCTTTAAAGTGCGAGTGCTTTGTGAGACGATCGAATGGTGCATGGCTCTATTTGAATTTTCACTCTAGTTTGAATATATATTTTTTAATTGATATACTATATTTTAGTATAGTAGTATTATTGAGTAAAAAACTGTAGTATATAACACCATTATTTATGCATACTAGTTATATATAATATAGAATTAAAACAGATGAAATAATTACATAAAATTTATTTAGAAAAACAAAAATAAATTACTTACCTTATATATTATTATATCTATGTAATGTTTATATACAGATATATATATATATATTAATATATAAAAGTAATATATATATATATATATATATATATATATATATATATAATAATTAATAATAATATATATATATATATATTACTGTTCAATATATAATATAATATTTATATAATATATATATATATATATATATATATTATATTATATTATATATATATATATATATAATTATATATATTAATATTATATATATATATATATTATATTATATATAATATATATTAATATATAGATAATTATTACCACATGGAATTAATTTATTCAACTATAACAACTAATAAATCAAGCTGCCACCACGCGAAAATACCTGAACGCGAAGAAAAAATGAAAAAGGGATGATAGTTTTTCGTATAATCTTATTGATAGGGGCTGTGGGTTCGCGTCGTTTAAAGTGGTTCACGGACCCGTTCTCGATAAACTCTCGTCCATAACTTTTGGCTTAATGATGATAGGTGATAGTGAATGGTGGGCTGGCAGGGGTGCCCGAAAAGGGCCAAAGATACGAGGGTATTTTGAACCCGGGCGGTGCGTTAATACAGTGTAGAAATATTAGTGACACGGAAGCATTAGCTAGACATAAATGTGACTCGAGGCAGGTACTTTCTTGTAGAGTTGAAAGAAGAAGTGTAAAGAATGTATATCTGCAGCTTCAAGTTCTGACAATAGTTACAATTACTAGTGGAGCATAGGCTTGATGACTGCAAGTCTACGAGGACAGGCCAACGAATCATGATTTGCCGTAGGGACGTTGTGAGAATGGTTGTTGTACGGCACAAAGCGTTTCACAAATATTGAGTTCCAAGCGATTGAAGGAAAGCAGCAATAAATACCCTTACATAAGGGTAAAAGAGATGAGGTGAACGTGTAAATTTATAATGGAATAGTTGGTAAGGGTTGAAGGAATTACAAAGGGGTTAAGAAGATATATGCTGTTGATTTTATGGTCGAAGTAAAAAAAGGTATGTTCGTCAAGTGGAACCGAATGAATGCTGAGTATGGTGAAATAGAGAGCATAGTGCTCCCACTTTCTCAGCATGTGGTCAAGAGAATCGATATAGAGTGAGATCATAAAGGTGAACTCGCGATAGGAAGCGAGAGAATCATCAAGAGACACAACCCATGAAGACAGAAGTAAAAGAGCAGCCAAGAATTTGATTTAGTAATTAAAGGTGTTAAGGCAATTTAAGGCATACAGAACGGTAGCCCATGCAGGTAGGTGGCCAAATACACTCAGGGAAGACGCTGAGTCCAGGGCTCGAGCCCTGGTCCGGCTATAATATATAAGAATTGAATATGTGTAAGGCCTCTTTTTCATGTACAGCTGTAAGTGAGGTATAAGGGTGTGTAGTGTTAGGCACAGTTAAAGTGGTGGGGATTGTAGTTGCCTCACACAAACGACATATATGAAATTGAGTACTATGACGTAATAGGGAACACTGTGAGGTCAAAGTACACATTGGTACTACAAGCGACAGCTACGAAATTACGATCGGACGAATCAATGATGAGAATGATGAGCTGTGATGACTCCACTAAGATTTGAGCTGGCCCGAGTGTGAGTAGAGGCAGGCCACTGAGTACAGTCATGGCCTCGCAATTAGTTAAGTCTAATCCCAAAAGGTGGATTGCACGTGATGAACGTGCGCTAAAAAGATAAATCACATAGACGTGAGATACGCCTGGACCGGGGCTTCAGCCGTGTGACACCGGTATATTGCCGTGTATAGTATATCGAATGTCGGTGAACTGCGTTACAGAGTGAAGTGTTGTTAGAGAACACCTTTATCTACTATATATAATTAATTATGTGAGATTATATTGTTATCTTGTGTGTGAGCCACTAATAACGATGAATCTGAAGAGTAAGTTGAGAGTTATATAGGTACAGGGACTTATGGACAGAGTGTGTAAAAGCGAGAGGGTTTATTGAAAGTAAATGGAGATTATAGAGTACAAGTATATGGTATGTGCTCGATAATTATGAGAAGACAGTATCTTAGGTGTTAGTTATTAATTGACTGGATGGTTGATTCAACTGGATAAACAAGATT
>JABUQX010085662.1:0-10000 GCA_015478945.1 Trachelipus rathkii
AAGAAGATAGAGATTCTGTCTCTAAATAGGCTCTCCTAATATATACTATAATTTAATTAACAATAATATTTTTTGTTTTTTTATTTTTTTTTTACATTTTCCCTACTAAAATTTTTTACCAGGGTTCCAAAAATGTATTCCTTTACGCTGTAGTTTTTTTTTTTTTTTGTAGATTTTTTTTTTTTTTTTATTTTTTTTTTTTATACATTTTACCGCCTAAAATTTTGGACCTAGCATTCCAAGCAACTGTATTCCTTTATCCCTTGTAAGCTATTGTAGTTTTTGAGAATTTTTGAATGTAATTGAAGAAATTTTTGCTGTTAATAAAATACATCTTTTCCATAATATATATATTATAATATATATATATATATATATAAAGATATATATATAATATATATATTATTATATAATATATATATATTCATTATATATATATATATATATATATATATATGATATACTATATATATAATTTATCTAATAACATATAATATTATATATCTATATTACTTGTAAACGGTATTTACACGGCATTGGTAGGGGGCTTCCTGAGCCGAAACGGGAAGCACAGTGGGGGGAACCCGTTTTCCATACCACCGTAGGGGAGGCGGAGCGAACACCCATCACAACCACAAAATACCAAAGAGCGGGGGTTCCCGGGACCCTCTACCTGAGGAAATGATATTAGTCCTACCTTCCAGTAGTTCCATTCGTAGGCCGAGAGACCCGACTGCTGCCACTATCGTTGCGGTATATCGCTATGGTGGTTATATTCTTTTAGTTTAAAAAAAAGCAAAATTAAAAAAGAAAGCCTATTTATTTTAACGAGTAACTCATAAAAGGTCTCTAAATAGGCACTCTAATCATATTACTATAAATGTATAACAATAATTTTTTTTTTTTTCTAATATTTTTTTATCTACAATTTTACCAGGATTCCAAAAAATGTATCCTTTTCGACTGTAGCTATTGTATGTTTTGATATATAAATTATTATAATAATTATTTTTACCACATTTTCCGCACTAAATGTTGACGCAGCATTTCCAGCATGTATTACCTTTTCTCCGGTAAGCTGTTGTAGTTTTGAGATATGGATTGTGGCTCTTCTGAGGCTTGACTCATAATAATATATATTATAATATATCATAATATATATATATATATATAATTATATATTTTATATTTTATATATTATATATATTATATAATAATAATATATATATATAATAAATTATATAATATTATATATATATATATAATATATTATATAGTTTATAATTATGAAATCCTTTGTTAAGCACATTTATTTCTAGATGCAAATATTAATGCATAAGAACATAACAACATTATCTGTGGGGGGATCAAACCACGCCCATATTCCCCCGACTCAGAGAATTCCCTGGAATTATATAATAATATTTCTTAACTTCAAGAATTAATAATCTATAAGACCTATATTCAATTAAAAGAGAAAATCATGGCATCAAAAAGGCTTTAAAATGAAATTTAGAGACTTCATAATTTTTTCAAGACTCATTGTAAAGTATTTTTAAGTGGTTCATTTACAAGTTACAATATATTTCATATAAGTTTCATTGAAAATTGGTGAAATCGGACTAGGATGTCGCTTATATTGATTATATTATTCTGACCATAGAAAAATGTTCCAATAAATAATGAAATTTGCAGGCCTATATTTATTTTATAATTTGTCAATTTTCAATAAACAATTGTCTTTTATCACAAAGTTTAATAATAACATCATTTCCTATATCGAATGATAGTAAACAAAAATATATTAAAATAAAAAATATATATCCCTTTAACACTAATATATATATATAGTTTATATATAAATATATATATATATATATATTATATTAATGTTTAATAAAAGATAATATAAATTTTTTTAATTATTAAAAATATAAAATATATATATATATATATATATATATATATAAATATTATATATATATATATATATATATATATATATATATATATATATATATATATATATAATATATATATATATATATATATATATAAATAAAATTATTACTGTTAAGAAAATTATTCTTACAATTTGCACTACAGTGATCTTTGGTATGATAATTTAATTCACTCTGGCCTTTCACTACCACGAATTGGGACTACATTACATGTATAACTTGTAACTACACCTAATCAACATGGACATACACCTTGTCCCCAAGTTAATTATAAGACCTCTATACCTCTTGATTTCAAAATTGTATTAGACATAAAGTTATATAAATATAACTTATATATTATATATATATATATATATTTATATAATAATAATATATATATATTATATATATATATATAATATATTAATATATATATTATATATATATAATCATATAGATTAACGGATTGACTATAATAAAATAATAATAATATATATATTATTGTCTTTTAATGAATTGTTATTATTGTAAGAGTAACACTTACTCGACTGCAATGACTGAGGGATCCAGTTGATCTATATATTTAGCATTATAGACAGTAGCTATCGTAATGGATCGACCACATACAGGCTGATGAAGAAGTTAATGCAATGTGGTATAGGGTAGAGTGGTACATGGTTGGATTAAGAGTGGTTGTGGGGAATACAAGACAGTCCGTCTAAATGTCAATAAGTCATCAAGAGTGGTGTCCTACAGGATTCAGTGCTGGGTGCCACTATGTTCCTTCATATATATAGTAATGATTTAGACCGGGACTTAATGCAGGTTTTAAGTTTGCACGTTTATATCCAAGTGGCCACCTTCATATTAGGAAATATGAAGGGTGTTAAAGATATAATGATCTTGATATCCTTCTTGTGGTGGGCAGATATAGTGACATATGAATTATTAAAATGTAAAAAATTTTAAGGATTCTTCACCTAGGTATACTACATATTAAAAGTTTTTAACTTCAATATGAAATGGGGATTTAGCTTGAGATCTGTGGTCCAAAGAAAAAGATTTAGGTTTGAATTATAAAGCAATAATTTTTGAAAAATAAGCTAAATCCGTGTTTGATTAGGCAAGTGAATAACATATAAGATACATGGGATAATAAATCGCAATTTGTTGATTTTTACAAGAGTAAGGAAGTAATAAGTAAACTGAATAATAGCTAGTTAGGCCAGTATTAGAGTAATGTGCACAAGTTTGGGCCCCTTAAATATTAAAGAATATACTATAAATTATTATGCTAGAGAGAGTGGTACATTAGAACAAACAAGGATGTATTTCTGGTTTTGAGGGTTAAAGATTGCTATAGGGGTAGAGACTGAAGGAGTTATAAGAAGTATTCTGTATAGAAGGCACGATTTCTCAGAAGGGACATAGTGCAAGTATACAAATCTTCAAAATATTTACATCTATTGAAAATACGGAGACCAAGTAAAAATTCATTCCATAGCTAGATGCTCGACAAGGTGATGACTAGGAGTTGCATCAATAAGAAAATGCAGAAGAACAGCCATGAGCATCATTGAAGATTAAGAAAGCATTCACTTCAGTTACATAAGGATTGTTAAATTTTGGATGGTTTTTGCCACGGCAGGTTGTTGACGTCAACTCGATTTGCATCATTTAAAAAAGAATTGGAATGGTATATTGATGGTTTGGATCATATCATTATAATTATCTTTATGACACGCACGTCATTGCGGGTTTTTATGTTAGTAGTAGTTATTAAGCGTTAAATTGATTGTTATTTATACATTTTAAGTTGTAGACTTGTGATAAAACTTATGTAGTTGTTCAGACACAGCCCTAGGGTGTATTGCTGGACAATAGCTTGCATACACTGTATAGTCCATAAATTCGGATAGATTTAATCTGTATATGGACACTTAGAACTGGGACAGCTCCTAGTTAACCGAGCACTATGTAGCTTCCCTTCCTGTCCTTTTTCTCTCATACAAATGTATCTTAAAACTTCCTTTTCTATTTCATTGAAGGTCTTTGTCTTGAATCCAAAGACATCTCCTTTCTGCAAATCACCACAACATTTCTTATACTACTTTCCACTCAGTGACGCATAACACTATTACCACTGCATGGACAACATACACCTATTAATTATATATAAACTAGATACAGTTGAGCCTATATAAGAAGAGCTCACAACAACAACCACACATAATGTATAACATCCCCTAGGAAATATATATATATTTAAGCATAAATTACAGTATATTATATATATATTCTTAATATAAGAACTATATAAAAAGAGGAATATCCTTAAAAATTGTAGCATTCTGATTATTATGAAATTAAAGATCAATATGGAGAGATATTATATAAAAATTTAGTGGATGAAGGTTACAAGGCGCAAGCACATGGTCGCGACATCAATTTATTTTATTTAAAAGATAATGGTCAGCGTTTAAAACTTAGAAAAGTAAAATTAAAGACTAAGGAATATCATAATAATAGCAACATACAGTTAAAAAAAAAATTGTAAGTGGATAAATATACGATAGCTTATGTAGCTGGATTGTCTCTATACAATTGAATAATTTTCATATAATACAAAATGATTATAAATAGGAAATTTGAGGCTAAATTATTATTATATATTGTCATTTTCAAAAAACCATGTTTTTATTACTGAAAATTGAAATAAATGCGCTAATTTATCCTAACAGATACTATAAGTAATAACAAATAAATAAAGTAAATATTTAGGATAAACCAAATGATTGAGGCTTAGGAAAGAAAGATGTTCCGTGCTTCTCGCTATCATTCAACTGCTTTTATATACTATAGAATATATAAAAATAAATGGGTAACAGATCATTCTAAAATATTATCTGTTATAAATCGATGATATAATATTAATATTATATTGTATACATATATATAATATAATATTTACTTTATATTTATATAACTTATATTACATTAATTATAATTATATATAACTATATATATTTATATACATGTAACGAATTTTTCATATTCTGCCTAACGTAGATCTTGTATACGATTTAAACTTCTGACCTTTAAACTATCCGCATTGCCACAACATACATGGTACTCTGAGACCATATCGTCACTTAATAATACAAATAACATACACAACGTCCGCCAAAGTTTAACCAGTAAAGTGTATGTAGCTTAGTATGACAGAGGTTTATACGAAAATAATTTGATTATAATTAACTATACCATATTTTATAGATTATTTTACAGCACATTTCAGATTTATTAAAAATCATATTTTTTAGGCATCGTTTCCTAACACAATCTTACAACATACAACCAGTGCCCACAAAACCTACTCTCCGTATGAATGTAATGTATTGTATGTATATTAATATATTATTTATTATATATATTATATAATATAATATATATTATATATAATATATAATATAATATACTATATATAATATATATATATATTATATAATATATATAATATAATTTAATTATAATTTATAATATATATATATATATATTATATATATATATATTATATTATATATATATAATATATAATATAATAGTATATATATAGACTGCGGTTTGTGTCCCGCATCTGCATATTTATGCCTATCAGTAACTAGCTCATATCATTATGTCCTTGGATTCCCTTTGTTGCAAATGTTTGAGACCCTATACCACCTCATATTAGGGGAAAGTAAGGGAACAGGTGATTCAGTATAATATATATAAATAATATATATAATCAATAATATACATAATATACATATCAATATATAATACTAAATATATATATAATAATATATATATTTTAATTATAATATTCTCTTATAATATACGAGTAACTACATATATATCTATATATATATATTATCTACTATATAAAGTATTAACTATTATTTATAATTATAATAATAAATATATTACATTAAATAAATAAATAATTAAAAATAAATAACCTAACGGATATAATATATTATAATATAATAATATATATTATAATATATTATATATTTTATATAGTATATATATATATATATTATATATAATAATATAATATTTATTTTAATATACTATATAATATATAATTATATTAATTATAATATATATATTATATTATATATAAATAAATATAAAATATATATATTATATATATACTATATATTATAATAATATTAATATATATTATATTATATTATATATACACTAATTATATAACTACGGTGATATTATATAATATATAATAATAATAATAATATAATTATATTATTAAAATATAATATAATATAATATTAAAATATATATAATATAATTATTAATAAAAATAATATAAAATAAATAAATATATATATAATAAAAATTTAATAATAATAATATAATATACATAAAAATATATATGTATAATAAATAATAATAACCAAGGTATATAAATATTAATTATATAATATATTTATAATATAATAATATAATAATAAAAATATAAATATATATATTATAATAAATATATCATATATATATATATTCTTACCTATAATACCTATATCACTACTATATACTCACTTACTAACTATTAATATAATACTAATATATCATAAATATATAATAATATATACATATACTAATATCAAAAATATAATATATACAGAGATGGGAGTACCCGAGTAACAAATTAGTAGCTTGAGTACAATGTATCGGAGCGTACATTTGATACCGATACCGGTATCGCCAATCACTTTTGATAGAGTACCCAGATGTTAATTTGTAATCTAGCCCAATCAATTTTTGTGTAACCGGTACTAACATAAATAAGAAAAAACATCGGTACTCGATATATTTATTCGGTACATTTTTGGTATATCAATAGAACCATAGGTACTTATGTTTTCATAGGAATGTTTTTGTTTTCTTTTTTTTACATATTATATTTATTATTTATAGATAGATTATTGAAATAATGTACTATTAATATTCTGTACGTAAACCTTGTATTTTAAATTATTACTGAAAATTACGTAGGCTGCTCCCAAATATCATATGCTTTATACTATGGACGAATTATCAATTAAATAAGACACAGCTGACTTTACACTGAATTATCATGAAACTTTTATAAGAAATAGTTGTAATGATCCGTGTGAACGAAAGTTCTTTAAAAATAATATTAGAATAAATGAAAACTCTGAAAAGTTGTCTGCAAATTTACATACTTCATAGGGCTATAATTGCCAGATGCTCTCAATTTAGTTAAAAAAATTTATTATGCTTATATAAATCTTTTCTGTTACTACTAAAAACAACATAAGAGTATATATTATATATTACAGCACTCACTGGGTCGGTGGGGAACACGGGAGGAAAAGCTTCCTGTAAACTACTCATTCAATTTTACAGCAGTTACTAATTGTGCCCATGCATTCATTTAGAGCATACTAAAGTGCTATAAACGCTATTTGTTAATGATTCTATGCATTTTTTTCTTATTTTTATTAAAAAATCGAACTGATTTCTTCCTCCATTCACATACAACAAGGTTCACTATATACTATACTATAGTATAATATATATACTATATATACATTATTATATAAATAATTTATAACTATATTATATAATTTAATATATAATATAATTATATTTATATTATTATATAATATAATATATTATATATATATTATTATTATATTATATGTGTGTGTGGTGTGGTGTGGTGTGTGGTGTGTGTGTGTGTGTGTGTGTGTGTGTTGTGTGTGGTGTGTATGTGTGTGTGTGTGTGTGTGTGTGTGTAGTGTGTTGTAGTGTGTGTGTGTGTGTGTGTGTGTGTGTGTGGTGTGTTTGGATGTGAATGTGTGTGTGTTAGGTGTGTGTGTGTAGTGTGTGTGTGTGTGTGTGTGTGTGTGTGTGTATGTGTAGTGTGTGTGTGTGTGTGTTGTGATGTCGTGTAGTGTTATGTGTGATATGTGTGTGTGTGTGTGTGTGAATGAAGTGTATGTGTGTGTTAGTGTGTGTGTGATGTGTTGTGTGTGTGTGTGTGTGTGATGTGTGATGTTGTGATGTGTGTGTTGTGTGATGAGATGTGTAGATGTGTGGGTGTGTGTGGTAGTGGTGTGTGTGTGTGTGTGTGTGTAGAATGTGTGTGTGTGTGCCTAGTGTTGATGTGATGTAGTGATGTAGGTGTAGTGATAGTGTGTAGTGGTGTGAGTGATGTTGTGTGTGTGTAGTGTGTGTTGTGTGATGAATGAATGTAGGGTGTAGTGTGTGTGTGGTGATTAGTGTGTGTGTGTGTATAGTGTGTGTTAGTGTGTGTGTGTGTGTGTGTGTTGTGTTAGATGTGTGTAGTGATTGTGTGATGTGTGTGAAATGTGTGGTGTGTGTTGTGTGTGTGTGTGTGGTGGTTTGTGATGTTATGTGATGTGTGTGTGGATTGTGTGATGTAGTAGTGTGTGTGTGTTGTTGTGTGTGTGTGTGTGATTGATGTAGTGTGTGTATTTGTGTGTGTGGTGTGTTGATGATGTGATGTGGTCATCACTAATGTGCTAAACAAGACGGAATAATAATTATCCGATAATGAATAGATCTTAAATTATTTGAAACATTAGTAGGAATAAATAATAGATGGTCTCTAGTTATGCGAAATTGCTCATAAGACAAGAAGCTTCGATTCATTTAAAAAACCAGTTGTGGTTCTAGTATCATAATAAATTTGCATTTTAATGAGCAATAATTATTTAGGGTTCATAGAGACAGGTCATCATTTACGAATTTCAAATGGTAGTAATACCATCGTCAAATTATCAATGCGGAAAATATATCTGCTGCCGTATAATAGTTAACACAATATTGATAGTATGTATATATAGGATTTATAAATAAGAACAATCGTGAATGAGGCTTCTGAAATTCCCCCATATACATCAGCGTACGATTTATTTTGGATACTATAATATATTAGTTATACTTAGTAATAGCGATGAACAGTCTATGATTTTATAACCAGAAATAGATTATATAACTCTGAACACTATCCTGTTTTATTTTACAGATCCATATACATAAGTATTATTTCGGTATAGTATGAAATCCTTCTGTATAAGTACCTTCCTGATTTATAGTAGTTACAATCTTATCGTATATTCATGAATATACATTATACGCGGTGGGCGCGATTGTCTGCTCTTATTCCATAACGCAAATAAGTTCCAGATCCGTCCTTGATCACATTCCCTTGTTCATGTTACCAATGTTGTATATTTCAGGGTCGACTATCGGTGACAAGCGTGAGATGATTCGACTTAAGAGGTTTAAAATGATGCTATTCGTTGTTCGTGTACCCACTGTAGAACACGATTCTTATCAGAAGATAGCCACAGGTAACCACTCCAGTTGAGTTTAGGTCTGGTGATCTAGGAAAGTCACGGAATATGGAACATCCGCAATGTTTCACTATACACCTACCGGGGTAGTGTTACGTTTAATGATGTTGCATCAGACCCATTATGTTGTATGTGTTAGGGTCCATCCTTATGCTGGTAGTACTAATTATGACGTAGTCTTGTAATGGTACATTCAACGGGAAGGTCTGACAAAGTAGTGTCCAAAAATTCTTGATTTCATTCGCTATCTAGGTATTCTTGGTATATGTCCGGCCCGGTCAGTATATTTATTCTAGCAGTTCACACATAACATTTATGGAGTAAGATCTACCTGGTGTCCAGCGATGCTTGTAGTGTGATATGCGGTGAATTCAACTCATCGGTCCAGTACAGATAATTCCACTCACATTAATCGTTGCCTAATATATATGGGGTAAACCTGGCCCTAATCAATCCGGTCATAAAATACGGTAAGCTACCCGTCATATTTATTGTCAACATGGACATCATCATTGACTAACATTACGAAACTACAACCAACGTCCTGGATCGCCGGTGCAGACTCGTGCACAATGTGTGCTACTGTAATGAAAAATGTTATAACATATGTTAATACGAATACACTGTACCTGTGTCCTAGTCTGC
>JABUQX010085662.1:20000-27500 GCA_015478945.1 Trachelipus rathkii
CACGTAGACGAAGCACAAGACAAAGAAATCTTTATACCAAGCGATGATCCATTTTATTGGAAGGTTGAAGCCACGCTAGACTACTTTGCAAAAAATGGGATTAATCAAAATTCAGACATAGATTTTTTTAATTCTAAGAGAATTTATCCAGATAAAAGTAGATTCTTAACAAAATCCTTGTTTGAACGAAAACTTTTGAATGGAGATGTTGTGAAACGTGACTATTTAGTGTACTCTAACAGTCAAGGATGCGTCTTTTGTGGTCCGTGTAAACTATTTGGAGGCGGTGTTGTATCTCAGTTTGTAGCAGAAGGATTTAACGATTGGAAGCATGTCAATACAAGATTGACTGAACATGAAAATTTCGTTCGACATCGTGATTGTATGCTGATGCTGAAGAGACTAAGTAATTCATTATGTAGAGTTGATAAGCAGCTGCTCTCTCAATTAGAAGAAGAAGTAAAATACTGGAGAAATGTACTACAAAGAGATATTGCTGCTATTAAGAAACTTTCCTCACGGCGGTTACCATTCCCAGGCGATGATGAAATAGCTGGCTCTGTTCGAAATGGAAATTTTATGAGTCTAGAACTTATTGCAGATTTGACTCTTTTTTTTACAAAATCACCTATCATATTTATCACATAGCACTTACGAAGAACTTATCCAAATTATGGCTAGAAAGGTAATCAGTGAAATAGTGAAAGAAATTCAGGAAAGTAAGTATTTTTCTATTATTGTTGATTCCACTCCAGACATTACTCATAAAGATCAGCTGAGCTTTATCATCAGATATGTTAGCAAAGAAGGTACGCCTAAAGAACGCTTTTTTAGGATTTATTAAAAATCCTGGTCATACAGGTAAAGAACCAGTGGAAACGGTGATGAGTTTTCTCAAAGCAATTAAATTAGACATAAGGAGTTGTCGGGGTCAAACGAATGATAATGCTGCTAATATGTCAGGAATATATTCTGGCCTGCAAACAAGAATTAATGAGGTCAACCATCTAGCATATTTCATACCATGTTCAGCTCATTCCCTTAATTTAGTGGGATCTAGCGCTGCCACATGTTGTAAACAGGCGGTTTCTTTTTTTGCTTTTCTTCAGAATCTTTATAATTTTTTCTCGGGCTCTACGCATCGTTGGGGTATCTTAGAATCTTTCTTCAAAGAATATACTGTCAAAACACTATGTGGGACAAGGTGGTCAGCTCGAGCAGAAGCTTGTAAAAGTCTAAACAAAGGTTTGGAAGCTATTGTTAAGGCTTTAAACTCTATATCTGAAGATAAAAATGAGAGATCAGTCATTCAGCAAGAGGCAAAGGGAATTTTGAAAATATTGAGTTCCTATGAAATATTCTTTATGTCTGTAATATGGAAACCAATACTTGAAAGATTTGATTCTGTAAATAAAAATTGCAATCTGAAGATATGGATGTGGCCACAATTATTAATTTGTATAACTCTCTGTGTAACTTAGTTAATAAAATTAGCTCATTAGAAACCTACGAAAATTGTGCCAAAGAAAAATTGAAAATCTTTACACAAAAAGACTTCAAGAATGTATCTAAACTAAGATCTGAGAAAGAAGAAAATTATCAAATATGCATTCTTCAAGCAAGCTTCAATACTATATTAGATAAGCTGTCAACAGAATTAAATAGGCGAAGTTTTGCATACAGCGAATTTTCAGAAAAGTTTTTATTCTTATCAAATCTCACTGCGAAAGACCAGACGACATTCATAAATCAGCTAAATTATTAAAAAAATCTATCGATCCGACTTAGAAGATTTTGGAGCAGAATGCATTCATTTAAAATGTTTGCTTTTAGAAGAAGGTAATGCCAGTCAAACCTTATCCCAGTTAAACAAATATTTATATACCAAAAGCCTTCATGATATATATTCAAATCTGAATATTGCTTTAAAATTATTTTTATGTACTCCTGCGACAAACTGCTCAGCTGAAAGATCATTCTCCACACTTAGAAGGGTTAAAAATTATTTACGTTCGTCCCAGTCCCAACAGCGTTTAGTTCATCTTGCTGTACTTGTTATTGAAAATGATTTCACCGTAAAATTAGATTACGAAGATATTATTGACAAATTTGCTAACGAAAAGGCAAGACGAAAACCTGTAATGAATCATTAATTTGATATGTAGATGTAATGTAAGTATTAATATATATATATATATATATATATATATATATATATATATATATATATATATATATATATATATATATATATATATATATATATATATATATATATATATATATATAGGGGCGTAAATTTTTTTTGGGCCCATGGGCGCTAGAGTAGTTAAATGCGGGCCTGTATATATAATCATATATATATTATTATATATAAATATTTATATATATATTATTATTATATATTATACATATATATATATATATATTATTTATATTATTATATATATATATATATATATTATATTTATATATATATATATATATTATTATATTATTATTATATATATATATATATATATATATATTATTATACATATATATATATATATATATATATATATATTTCTTCTTTCTCTCTTTCCATTTCTTTTCTTTTTCTTTTCCTTTTCCTTCTTATCAGGAAAAGGAAGCTACTAAATGCCTTCATCTCTTATACATATATATATATATATATATATATATTATATATATATATATATATATATATATATATATATATATTTATATATATATATATTATATATATATATATATATATATATATATATATATATATATATATATATATATTAACCATTTCCGTAAGTATCCATGACCGTTTTAAAGATTTTAAATATGTAGTTATAAATACAGTTATATATATAGTTATATATATATATATATATATATATATATATATATATATATATATATATATATATATATATATATATATATATATATATATATATATATATATATATCCCCTCATGACTACTACATCAACCCGCTCCCTTTATTATTATTATTATTATTATTATTATTATTATTATTATTATTATTATTATTATTATTATTATTATTATTATTATTATTATTATTATTATCAGACGAGCCTTCCTTATAAAATCTTAAAGTAATTTGACGTACTAACTCAATGCTTCGGTAGCACAATGGAGTAAGACAAAAGGTCGAGACTAAAGCTGTCAGTGGATCGTATCTCAGTGTCGCGTGGCACCGAATCGTAATCGAGTTCGGATAATTTTTAAAATGTTACGTCATACTATGTGTGACGTCGTGCGTCACACGAGCGAGCGACGCGCGCGCGCGGTCGACGCGGACGGTTCAACCTGTGAGCCAACGGGCGTGGTCCCCCGCAAGGGGACCACGGGAATGCGCGGAAACCCCGGAAACATTAAGTACGCGTATTAAGTAAGCTACGTTAAGCAAGTGTACTTAATACACTTTCCAAGTGTACTTAATACACTTTCCAAGTGTACTTAATACACTTTCCAAGTGTACTTAACGCGAACAAAGGGGGTAGGGGTGTGCTACTTACATGTAAGTAGCTCATGTAAGTAAGTAAGCCATGTGTGCGGCTCCGCCGCACACATGGGTTAGTAGGGCGTAGCGGCTGAACAAAGGGGGGGGGTAGGGAAAAAAACAGACATGGATGTATATCACAATATGCTCACGCGCACATGTACTCACGCGCGTACATGGAAATATCAATAGAAATATAGGTTCCCGTGGGGCGCAACCCCCCAGGGTAATCCCACGTACATGAAATGTACACCAAAAGATAGCCCGCGTCGGGGAGCCCCCGAAAATATCACTCACCGTCTTTCCTGAGTACAGGGGGCGGCGCTCCCTCCCTTTTATTGGGATTTGTCATGGTAACTACTACATTGTACCCTAGATCGATACCTCTTATTTCAGACCATAGTTTCACTAATATGCTTAAAACAAGTAACAACATACCCTCATGCAAAACTCTAGCGCACTCAAAACTTAGTCCAATTTACATCCACCAAGGATTTGATTGCACCAGCCACCTTTCTACCATTCACAACTTTCCTACTACACTCTGCATCATCCGTTCGCTTTTCATCCAACATATATCCTATATATTTAAGCTCCAGACACTTGTTCCAGTTGCTTACCATCTAACATAACTTTAAAGTTTAAACCACGAACTCTCCTCACTCACTACCATAACCTTACCCTTATCTACATTTGCTTCCAAACCCATCCTTTTATACACCCGGCCAAACCCCTCTGCCAATCCCGTCAAACTCTCTTCAGATTCGCCACACAAAACTAAATCATCCTCATATATATATATATATATATATATATATATATATATATATATATATATATATATATATATATATATATATATATATATATATATATATATATATATATATATATATATATATATATTATATATATATATATATATATATATATATATATATATATATATATATATATACCATAATACCATCCGATTAAATTACTATGAAGAAGTATTAATTGTAATAGCATTATTTATGTTTATAAAAAAAGACATATATACCTCATGCCATCCAATAATGACGCCATATTTTAAAGTCTCTTTGTGTTCCACTATCATTCCTGTAGCAAATTTCACATCAAATCGTTTTAATCTTTTCTTCGGCGTAATTGGCTTGGATCCTCTTCGTTGAATATCCAGCATGTGCTTAGCTTTATCAGAAAGAGACCGCATTTTCTTGATTTTATAATCCACTCGCATATTCGATTTGAGTAACGTTTCGTAAATCTTAATGATGGCTTCAAGGTGAACATCATGATGTATGGAATATTCAAGTGAAGAACTATTAAAAAATATTAACAATATTATTTATCAGTAATCTCACAATATATATAGTTTACTAATGTATGACTTTAATTATCGAATTTCTTAGACCAGGGGTGTCAAACTCGTTTTGCTTCGGGGTCCGGATTGTAACATTAGGTATATACCTCGCGGGTCGGATTAGATTTTACGTAAATTTCGATAGAAAGAAATCGAAAATGAATTGTTATAGTTATACAATTCTTAATAGTGTATATAAATAGTATAAAATTAGCTAATTTGATAAAAAGAAATACATTTTCAAATAGGTATTTATAATTTTATAGTGAAAGGGAAACATTACTTCTTTCTTAAATTAGCTCTCACAATTACTACAGCCTCCTGAAACTTGGTTCTTTTTCTCTTCCACCAAAATATTAAACTCTGGAGATAGGCTACCGGTTGCAACTTTCATTATATCATTTAGGTGAGTGTCTGTCAGTCTTGAAAGATATTTTGACGTTAATATTCATTTGAAAAAAAAACGTTCACAAACATACGCGCTACCAGACAGTGACATTATCTTGGCGGAGAAAATCCCCAACTTTAGCTTCTTAGGTCCCAAATATTTATAAACTGTTGTGATATCTATTTCTAAAAACTTATTCTTGAAAGCTATATCACACTTCATTTCTATAACTTCGAGTTGAAGTTCTTCAGGTATGATGTCCAAGTTAGTAGAAAAAGGATTTAGAAAAACATTGAATTTTTGCTTCATGTCATCAAAATCGGTGAACCTTTTATTGAAGTCACTTTTTAAATCAGAAATTATACAGCTGTATTTTTCAAAGGGGATTTCTTCATGATTGGGAAGATCTTTCAAAGTGGCAAAATGGAAAAGTTTTTTCTTTAGCATTTGACTGGCCCAAAGATCAAGTTTCATTTCAAATGCTTCGATTGATTCTGAAAACTCTGTTATTAACTTGGCTTTTCCTTGCAATTTTTTGTTCAGCTCATTCAAGTGACCAGTCATGTCAGCCATAAAAGCCAAATCCTGAATCCATTTATTTTTATTTAGTTCAGTTTTTTTTCCGTTCATTTCCATGAAAATTTCCACTTCATCGAGCAGTGAAAAGAAACTTTTCAATACAATGCCACTACTTGATCAGCGGACATTCCTATGACAAGGAAACCCGTATACAATATTAATGTCATTCAAGATGTCTTCAAATAGTCGGTAATTTATGGCACGACTTCGAATAAAATTAACTTTTTACTGCAATATCCATAACATGACTCATTTTAAAGGCATTGCAACAAAGCACTTCGCGATGTATAATGAAATGCACTCCATAGAGATTCACGGACTACAATTTTGATTTTAATCTGGAAATTACACCTAAATCACACCCAATCCTTTGAGTAGAGCTATCTGTAGTAACTCTCACCATCTTGCTCCGTTCTATATTTAATTTGGAAATTAATTCTTAACGATTTGGTTTTTAGTTTTATAATGCCTTTGAACATTATATACTTTCGCAACCTCAATTTGTTTGTTGCATATCAAACACGTAGGCCTACCAGTTGATTCGATGCAAAAATATAAATCTATCCATGATTTGTTCACTGTTTTGCATTCATTATCAATCTTTCCTCGTTTTGACATATTGGGGTATACGGTTAAAGATAAATTTATATTATTTTGCAAGAGGATGAACATGTAAGGTACCTAAGTTTGGTTCCGAAACTGGGGTAAATTACCCTTTGGTGGTAATGTATTAATTTTTAGGGGGGTAATGGAGGGGTGTGAGAGGACAAGAGAAAAAGTAAAATGTTTGAAAAATGAAAAGAAAGAAATGAGAAAAGGTGTGTGGCAACCCTGATGATTCATCGACGTCACTCACTGCTTGAGGCTGCCTCTATTTTACACTGTCAGTTTCTCTGTGAGCATCAGCCCAGGCAGTATTGTTAACATTTATCCACTATTTTTTATGCAGTTTTTTCTTCTTTTTATGCAGATTAAACAATAAAATGTCCAAAAAGCGCACCTATTCTGACGCCTTTCTTCGCCATGGCTTTGTGAATTTACCTTCTGGTGGAGAGGATCGGCCACAATGTGTGGTATGTCACAAAGTGTTGACAAATGAAAGCCTCAAGCCATCAAAACTCTCAGCACACCTCCAGAATTGTCATCCAAATCTTCAAATTGAGGATCAGGCTTATTTTTAGAGCCGGGCTGTAGCATTGAAGAATATTCAGTTCGGCTCATCTGGAAATCAAGCCCAAAATCTTAAGGCTGCGGTCGGAGCATCCTGCTTTGTTGCATATAAAGTTGCCGAACAACAGAAATGCCACACCATTGCAGAGAATCTGATTATGCCTTGTGCATACGAGATGGTAAGCAAGGTATGTGGGGAGGATCAAGCGAAGAAACTGAGTGCCATATCTCTATCAAACAACACAATCCGCCGACGAGTCGATGACATGGCATCAGATATCCTGTCCCAAGTTACAACAGAGATCAAGGAAAGCTCATATAGCAAATTCTCTTTGCAATTTGATGAATCGTGTGACGTAGCCAGTTGTGCTCTTCTCCTTTCCTCCGTTACGTCCACCAGGACAAGATCAAAGAAGAGTTCCTATTATGCGAGGATCTGCTGACAACCACGAAGGGAGAAGATATCTTCAATATC
>JABUQX010085662.1:32500-50796 GCA_015478945.1 Trachelipus rathkii
ATTAGCAACAGAACCATCAGAGCGAATAAGAGGAGGAAAGACAGATTTACAGAAGTTGTTAGAGATGTTTTTGGCAAGAGGCCAGAAAGATTTGTCAGTAGGAGAACTAAGGAGGTTAGCGCACTTTCGTTTGATGAAAGCCCGCTTTGTTCGTCGAAGAGTATCCCTGCAACGATTTCTAGCAGAATGAAAATTAGCAAGAGTGATAGGAGAACGAGAATTTTTCTACTCCCGATACGCACTGTCTCTAGCCTGGATGGCCAAAGAACAAGCACGATCGAACCATGGATTATGAGGAGAGAAAGATTTAGTCGAAGAAGGAACGAACCTGCTCATCCCATCAACGATTACAGCTCCCACCTTATCGGCAGAAGCCGAAGCGTCACCAGAGACAAAGCAGTCATTCCAATTATAGTTAGCGTAGAAGCAACGCAAGGCCCCCAATCGGCCCGATAAAAGTGCCAGAAAAAACGCGTAGGGCAGGATGGAGCTGTTGGAGAGAAAGTATTAAAATTAAGATATAAGGTTGTGGTCAGATTTACCAATAGGAGCGAAGGTGGTGTATTTATAGAGAGAAGGACTAGTGGTGAAACATAGGTCAAGTGTGTTCAAGAATTGGTTGGGACGATCCGGAATGTGTGTGGTTTCTTTAATTAGTTGCTCCAGATCGTTGAGAATGCTAAATGATTCGGCCTCCTCCCCACCTAAATCAGTATGAGAGGACCCCAACCATTCAGTGTTGTGTACATTGAAATCCTCTAAATAGAGGACCTCAGTATTTGGATGAGAAGATATAACAGTCTCGTGAGAAGTAGTAAGGTATTCAAAAAAGGCGTGAAAATCTGTTCTGTTAGGAGAACAGTAGCAGAAGCACAAGATTATTGTAGTAGAAGGAAGAAAGATTTTAAGCCATAGAACATCGAAGTTAGGAGATTCTAGAGACGTGTTACAGGAGTGTTTATGTTAACATAGGCACATACTCCACCCTTTAGACGGAAATTATGAAATAAGTTGTAGTTGGACATATTAAACGAGTTAGAGGATGAATTCCTAGACATCTGGGTCTCAGACAGGAGCAAAAGGTTAGGATTAGAGTTAGAGAGGTGGTGTTCCACGGATGCAGAGTTAGATTGCAAGCCACGGATGTTAGTAAAGTCAATAGTAAGCCCGCGCCTGTGCAAAGCTGCCATCTTGCATGCACATACAACAACCACAAAACAAACAGACAAAAACAAACAGACAAAAAAAACAAACAAACGTGAAATCAGGTTAAAATTATTCACACACTAAAACCTAAATTTAAAACCGTAAATGTTAAAAAGCTAAAATCGTATTTATAGTAAATATGTAAAAATATGAAAAATCTTAAAGTTAAAAACACTAACGCTCTCTAGCACCCCTACAAATTCACGAATAAAAAAAGTAAATAAAATTGATTCAACATTAAAACCTAAATTTAAAAGTTAAAGTGCCAAAATAATAAAAATCTAATTTAAAACACTGTGAAGACGAAATTCAAAATTCATAAACAGTATTAACTTTAAAATAAACCTACGAGCACAATTACTTAAAGAAAAGAAAAAAAGTTAAAACTAGGACTTATCTTTTAAAACCTCGTACGTAGAACTTTACTAAAACGGATAAAATGGTATCAAAGTAGTAAGATTTAATAAAATTCTAAATAAAAAAAAAAAAAAAAGTTTGAAAAACACACACACTTTCACCAAACACAGCACTATAAACACAATAAATAAAAAAATATAATTATTTCAGTGAGAACACATTCAACCACGTCTTAACCACGTCTTCACACCACGAGACCTATATATATATATATATATATATATATATATATATATATATATATATATATATATATATATATATATATATATATATATAAAAATATATATATATATATACATATATATATATATATATATATATATATATATGGTAGGAAAACTCATTGAAGCTAAGATGTCAGATTCTGACCATAGTGAAGCCGTCTTGGAAAATAGAAGACTGAATGCTGTTCCAGAATTTTGATGTAATGCAGAATACAGGAGAGAATAATAATAATATCAAAGAAAGTAAAAAAAAAAGTAAAAAGGTGAATCATCAGAGCTCTCATCAAAGGAAGTGGCATTCGAATAGAGGGTCCAGAAAAGCTGTTTTTGTTGCAATATCAAAAGCATTAGGAGAGTGATCGAATAATTCAATAGCTTGAAATTAAATTCGGAAAGAGTAGGAGAGTACTTTAAAAGATCAAATTGGGTGGAACCACAGCAGTCATTTAATGAATTTATCATAACTATACAAGGACGTATGATATCATATGTACAGGACAAGCATCTGATGTGGTGTGAAAACCTTTGAAGGAACCCTTTTGAATACCCAACCCTTTGGATCCTTCATAGTAAGAGAGAAGCAATGTGAGCATTTTAAAGAAGATCAAATAAAATAAAAACAACATAAAGAATATGAAAGAAAAAAAGAATTGATGTAGTTGTGTTCTTTAGAAGATGTTGTGGTTCTAAGGACGATTATATTGATTATATAGATGATGTAATTGAATTTGTGGTACGGAAAACAACTTTATTTTCTCAGTCTCATTTTGAATAAGACAATAAATCAGTAAGGGGACACTTGCTTCAAGGTCAAGGTCACTATTCGCGATTGAGTGTGTGACCTTTAGAAACGAAATGGATACTCGATGAAATGATAGATTGGAGGTTACTAATGAAAAGTAGAGAGACGGTAATAATTAACACATCTATTGATAGATTTAAAGAATGAATAGTGACCGTTTGGAAAGGAAATCAAATAGAAGGTTGCAGATAAAAGGATAGATACCAAATGAGGGAAGTTTAGATATTAAAGCTTTGTGCCAGACTTTATCGAAAAACTTCGATAAGTTCAGCGCTACAGAAAAAGATTCACCGAAATGCCGAAGAGCAGAGAACCCAAGAATCTGAGAGAAGATCAAGAAGAGAAAGAAGAATCTGAGAGAAGAGAAAGAAGAGAAAAAAGAGAGAGAAGAGCAAGATGATTATCAGTAAGAGGTTCCTTAAGAAATCAATAATAGCGATTAGAGATAAGATTTGAAGATTTGAAATGTTTCTAAATCTTTCTCCTAAGGATAGATTCGAAAAATTTCAAAATAACGGACGTTAAAACGATATGATAAACGTTAAAGGCTGAACGAGTTCACGTTTTCAACAGGACATGAAGGTAGAAGTAGAAAGATGAAACAAAGGCGAAAAAGTTTACCAAGGGAGAGTGGAAATTTGAAGGCACAAGTTTTAAAAACCTTGGGATTGATACTATCAGGACCATACCCCTTCTTAGTGATAAACTCTGAGACAGCCGAAAATGACACCTTTAGAAGAAATTACACATAAGAAAGTTTAAAGGGGTGGAGATGGAGGAATATCATCGAAATCGTCTTAGGGTGGAATTAGAGGTAAATGTTTGAGTGAAGAAGAGTTCAGAAGACAAAAATGTAGTTGTGCCGTCAAAACAAAAGAGGAAGACCCAAAGTTAGGGTTAGCACGTTTTGCAAAATTGCTGAAATAGCTTAATATAGAGAAACCAGAGAGGTTTTTACACTCCTTATGAAGAAAAGAGTTTTTACTTTCTAGATCATAGGTTCTCAACCTAAGCCATAGCGCCCCTTACGGGGCGCTGAAATTGATTAAGGAGGCAGTAAGTTCTTGGGGGCGGTGAGGGGGCGCTGAGTTAAAATAATAACCTGCCTCTCTCCAAAAAAAGAAGCGATGTGCGATACAACTAATTGAAAGTGAGAGCCACACAAAAGAAAGGGAAGAACCAAACTTGGTCTAGATGAATAGATTTTGCAAAATTTCAAAATGAAATGTTAGAAGAAGGAGTGTTTGTAGTTTGATGATGACGGTAATATTGTGGCAGAGAAAGGCCGTGCGACAAATAGCTCTAGTATAAACAGAGTTAGAATAAATGATAAGGTATTATGTTATCGTTTAATTTGAAGGGAAAAAGAATAATGGACATGCACGCCTTCATGAAGAATAAATCATATTTCAGTTATGTGAGAAATGAAATAGTATCTAATTACCTGAGAGGGATATGTCAAAGAAGTTACGAACAGCAAGTCCGAACAGTTAAGTACTTTTAGCAGCAAAGACATAATAATAAAATAATTCCATATAATATTAATATCCCAATAATAATAATATAAATAGCATAATAATAATACCTATTATTATTATTGGGAAAAGGTAATAAAATATATAAATAATAATAATAAATATAATAATTATAATAATAATAATAATACAGTAAATTAATTAATTATTAATTTATTATTAAGTATTAGTATTATTATTATTATTATTATTATTATTATTATTATTATTAATTATTATATTATTATTCAGTATCCCGATTATATACTTGTGTTGTATTCTTAGTGGTAATTAGTTGTTGGTATGAATAGTAGTAAAGTAGTAAGGTGTAAGTCACGAATTAGTAGTCGCATTCTCCTGTAGCAGAGAAAATACTACCGTTAACCATCATATCTACTATCAAGTGAAATCTAAGTGAGTCTAGTTAGGCCTATAATGTGCGATAACCATGAGATGCGACGTGCGCGTGAAAATTCCTTAAAACGTATAGCGAGATATATTAATACCACCAACCTTTGAGAAAATATCTACTTATAGAGTGGTCCTACTTTTGACACAAATATTCAAAAAATAATTTCTTTTATTAGTAATATTAGGCTAGAGATAAAATATTAAGCACTATCTATTTATATTTATTTTATATTTGAAATATTCAAACCTATTTAATTCAATTAATCATTATTATTTGTTCTTCCAGACTTGCCAGGGTATGGACATTATTTTTTTATATATTAATTAATCATGCAAGGTAATAAAAGCGCTTCATTATTGCTATTATATTTTCTTTATTATTTTTATTTTTTATTTTATTTTATTTTATTAATTTATTATTTTTATTATATTATCTATTATGAGTTTATTTATATATTATTTTTTTTCAAATACATGATTTATTCCACATTTATTAAGAACAAGTAACATAATTATAATAATCAAATATCATTATTTAATATAAATAAACAATTGCAGCATAACATTTTCAATTTTGTTTCTTCTGAGAGCCCTCCGAATTAATACAATGAAATACACATAATAATACATAAGTTTATATAAATAACTGAAGATACACAATATTAATAATAATGTTGAATAGAGAAGTGAATAAAACATGAAATATGTGAGGAAACCTGGAAATTCTACAGAAAAAGACATTTAAAAGGAATGGAAGAAGTAATAAGGAAACATCATTTTTAAGAGATGATAAGAAATAATATTCACGATATCTATTGATATTTCTTTCGCCACGGTGATATGCTTTTAAATTGAGATAAATAGATACATACTAGAACTAGTTCAGAATAAATTGAGAGTCAAATGAACCAAATATCTTGTCAATTTTAATTATGAGGGGATACTGAGATAACATGATTCTTAAATTATATTGTTCTGAGTACATTGTATTAACCTAAACATGTATCTTGAACAACACATATACAAACTCTACTACCTAAGTGATTCACATTCTCGGAGATCTCATCACTATTAACAATGAACAATTATCATTATGAGTTTATCAGACACTTATTCTTTGGAGTGGTTACTTCAAGCTCCACCTATTATGAAATAAGCTAAATGTAGTCTTAAGATAGATCCTAATTATAAGTTAATAAACTTTCAATTGTCTTTAAATATTGAGTCTACAAACTAATATAGGAGTATTGTAATATTTATGAGGCACATTATATTTATAGAAAGAGACATGTCAAGAGAAAAACTATCTAACTTATAATGTAGGAAATTATTCTTACGAAAGTTAATATATTGAATAGTTTAATAATAAGAAGTGAAAGTTTAAATCAAAGAAGTCATAGGTCTCACATATCTCCAGCTCCTATTATGAGATTCCCTCATTAATCTTATCGCTATTTGTAATTAACTTTACAATCAAAACTAGATAAAAATTAATAACAGGTACTTTGGTGGCGAGCAGGGATAGTTGAAGGATGAAGAGGGGAGAAAATATGTGTCAATGTAATAAATGACAAGAATCTTATTACAGAGAAAGCAAAGAACATTTGAATGATAAAATTTTGAACTAAATATATATGTATAGCCCATGAGCCATCATATCTTGTTTTTTATAGGATCTCTAATCAACCAAAATCTCTATTACAAAATAATTTCACTTAAATATACAGGTAAGAAGAAATAAAAGATTTCGCTACAATATATATAATTTGGTGCAATCATTTAAAAAGTTTGGCCAATATTCTCTATTTATAACGAACATTTCGTATTATTCATCAGAGCTTACATAGGGATAAATAAAACTCATTGGAGAGAAGGTCAGGTAAATGATTCGGATAATTTCGTCTTTAAGTAATGAACAGGAGGACCTTCAAATTATTACTTAATTAATATTATATACACTTCGCTATAAATTTGAAGTTTCAAATCTGTGAAAAATAAAATAAAGTCTGCAACTGAATTCGAACAGGGTTTGATCGAATAAGAGAAGTATAAAAATAGTATATGAAATAAATTCACGTGGGGGAATTGACGTTTTCAAGGTTAAAATTTAATAAAACTCCTCCTACCTCTCACTAATTCCATCCTTAGAAGAGATGGGAAAGCCATATACCTTTGGACAATAATAATAAAGTCCCTTTATCCAGATTTTGGTTCATCTCAGGAGATAGTTTCAAAAGTTGATCAAATTATATGAGATAGTAAATAATAGTTTAAACACTGATAAGAGGACTTTTTGGCATTAATATAGTTCTGTTAAATCATATCCCCCTAAAAAACGTTGTATATATATATATATATATGTATATATATAATATATATATAATATATATATATATATATATATATTTATATATATATATATATATATATTATATAATTAAATATCATATATTATATATATATTATCATATATATATTAATTATAATATATATAATATAAATAATATATATATATATATATATTATAATATATATATATACTATAAATATATATATATATATATAAACTAATAGAATATAAAATAAAATTAGGAAATAAAGAATTAAGAAGATTTAAATATTAAAAAAATTGAATAATGAAAATTTGGAAATTAAAGTAAATAGTCCAATCTTTAAAATTAAAAAAAAAAAAAAAAAAGTTTGAAAATTTAAAAATTTGGCAAAGAATTTTAAGCTACACCCTGAAAAAATATCAGTTAAAATTTCTTTAAAATAAAAGTAAAATGTAAAACTGAAAATAATTTTAAAGTTGCACCTTAAAAAGAAAACGGGATATAAAATGAAGTAAAAACAAAGTTAAAAATGAATATAAAAATAGAAAATAGAAAATGTAAATATAAAAATAGAATAAAAATTAAAATACGAAATGTAAAATATAATAATGATAAAAATAGTAAAAGTAGAAAATGGAATAGAATAAAAAAAAGATTATTAAAAAATAAACAAGTTCCAAAAGTATCAGCCGTTGAAATGAAGAAGTTATTGTTTCGTTGAAACAGAAGGTATTGGGAATTAAAGAAAAAAAATAAAAAAATAAACGGTCATGTGACGCTGAAATGGAAACGGTATGGTAAGATGAAATTAAAAAGGTTAAGTGAAGTTAAAAAGGTGAGGTTACAGGCCATAAAGCAAAAAAGGTATGGGAACTAAAATGCGAATTGAAAAAGGTTATGTGAGAAGTTTAAAGGTGGATCAACATGACCCTGAAAGCAGAAAAGGTATGGGAACATGAAAAAGAAAGATAAGATTTTGGAAAGTCAAAAAAAGGCTAAAAAATTTGTATCTGAAAACAAGTAAATGTAAAATGAAAACAATAGAAAACGGAGAAAAGTATTTTGGGAAGTTAAAATGGAAAAGGTAATGATATGTTGAAAGGAAAGAGTTTGGGTCTTGAAGGAAAGAAGGTTAGTCTTCGGGCCTCCCGGTTCTTAAAATGGAATAGGTTTCCGGGCAATCCAAACCACTAATTTGAAGACATTCCAAACCTCAAAATCTCTCAGGAAGAGATGGAGTAAAACAATTTGGTAATTAAAGATAATAATTTTCGGAGATCCTCCCTAAAAGGTGATAAAAACCCCAATTAGATTATTAAAAAAAACAACCAGTTTTGATTAAAACCTCGAAAATGGGCTTTCCCATTTTCGTACTTGCAAGGGGCAAGTTGCTACTCTTTAACTATTTGTAGCTCCAGGCAATCTAGCAGGCTTTTATATAATATATATATATTATAAATATATATAATATATATATACATATTATAATATAAATATATCATATAATATATCATAATATAAATAATATATATATATTTTAATAATAATAGTAATTAATAATATTAATATATATTAAATATATATATATTAAATTATATATATATATATTAATATATATATAATAATATATTATATAAATATATAAATATATATATATTACTTTCGTCTTCAATAATCATACGAAGTTCAATTGAGAAACAAAAATAAAAATGATGATCCTATAAAATCATTTAATGCCACTTCATAAATAGAGATAAAATTGCAAGAAGTGAATGTCTTTTGAATCATCATATATCATAAAGATTAATAGAATGAGGTTAAATTTTGTTCAAATTTATTACTAATCCTAACCGAGTTTCTTGAATCAGAGAACTGTCCAAATTTTCTAACTCTTTATTTTTCACAAGCTTGCTCCTAGTAATCGAGGCTTTTTTCCTAAAGCATATATAAGGCCCTCTGTGGAGAAACTTAAATATATATAGCAATTTAGTACTATATGTATATAAAATAATATATTAAATATGATGTTTCTATCACCTTGAATATTAATTAATACACCGGGTATATTATATAATATCTAGATATATACCCCTTTCACTTTAGAATTATGCTTATATATTATAACATGTATATGGCAATAATATACCATTATCAATAATGCTATTTAACGTAACCTAATTAATGATATATTAATGATATTTCTTTTATATATAGTTATATATATATGACTAGAGTGTGAAATTATATAATGTAGTAATACAATATAAAGATGCCTGGCAGGTAATATTGAGCACAAAGCTAGTTGACTTTAAAGCCAATATGAAAACACATTAAAACTTTAGATAAAAATAATATAATATATATATATATATAATATATATATATATATATATATATATATAATACGTTTATTAATTAGTAGTATACTATTAAGGTTGATTAACTAATTGTTAAGATCTAAAACATTCTACAAAGTTAAAAGAAAAAATTTATACAGTCTTTAATTAAAAGGCTTCTAAATCGATTCTATAGCTTCTCTTAATTAGAAAATATAAGAGTGTTGAGATTCAGGTTGGCTAAAATAAATGAGGGAGTAAGCAAGTTGTTTAAAAATTTTTGTAATTTGTGAAAGTTTTTAATAGTTGTTCCCCTGCAAAATCTTGAATTGAACGACGATGTGACTACAAGAAAGACTGGGAACCCGCCTCCCCTAGCACATTTGGCTTTCTTTATCAACAAGAACAGTTGCAGTAAGGATTCCAAGGAGGACAATTACAAAGAACACTAGAGTACCAAAACAGAATCTAAGAGAACAAAATGCAAAGTGAGGACCGAAATAAAAGATAGGTAACTTTCAAGAATTGTTTTTATTGAAATGTTAGAGAGGGTATGCCTGATAGGTGGTCAGATGGATAGACGGATAGTTTCGGCTGGTTTTGCCAGGAAAGGGAGAATAGATATTTGTCCTTTAAGCTCTGCTATTTCTATAACGTCATCATATGTGCACTTTTTTCTAAACGATGTTGAGCAAGCATTTATATGTTCACATTTAAGTAGTCGAAATCTCAGTTTTTTTTTATACTAATTAACTAATATATATTTATTTCGCATCGAGAAATATTTAAAAATACTTCATTTAAAGGTTTTTAATTATTTCGTATAAAAAGTTGCCGTTATTATATATATTTGGTTCAATGCTTTACCATTCTTTAAAAAATATTATTCACATTTATTAGTTTATGTTCATTTTATTTATAATTTATATTTAAATCTTTTATTTTTAATTAAATTCTATTTATTTGCTCTTAATTTTTCATTTTTATTTTAAACTTTTTATTTTTAGTATTATAATATTACTAAAAACTTACGAAATCTGTCTCAAAGACTACATTACATATCATTGAAGGGTTTCTTTTATTTATACAAACGCGCTCAGTTCCGTTTGAAGCCGAGACATATTTCTTTTACTCTGCTTACAGAATCACATCTCGCGTACTGCTTTGAAGAGGTCTGAGTTAGTGTTTTTTTGATAGGACTCATTGAGCAACACTTACTGCTAACTTGCATTCTTCAGCTTCATAACAGGTTACCTCTTAATACAAACATTCCACTTTGTTGTATTAACACAGCACAAAATATTTATATTCAGTTATTCATTTACCAAATAGTATCTTATAACACTGTTATGACCCTATCAATGCAGGCCCTAAAAGGCAGAAATAAGGACCGTATAACATCCAGATCTCCATAAAAGCCCACTCGTTTCACCTCAACCCAGCCACGCATATAAGTGATCTTACCTTTTACTTTAGCTATCTCTGTACTCGTAGGCATCCTTCTACCGCCATATATAGAGAGACTACTTAAATACGTTATTAGTGACCCTACCAAGCACGTTATAAACAATGGCAAGTCGGCGCACAACGCTAATACCCGCGCGCGCCCTCAAATAACTTAAAGTTACCCTACTTGCTCAACCTTATGTTCATTATCTTATTGCATTTTGACTATCTTCCTTGATGGGGGAAATTCGCGTAGCGCGTTAGTTAAGGGTCTCAAGCATCTGGCTGAGTTACGACTTGACCGAGGTCAGCACCCCCTGTGGCCCAATAAAGGGGATGAGTAACCTCTACCTCTACCCTGCATTAAATGTATATAGAGATTATTAAATTTAATTATTCAATCTCTAAATCCAAACATTAATTGAATGGGCATTATGCCCTCTGGAATTATATTTGACTATAATTTAAATGAATGCTACTTATTAATGTATTTTGATTAGAGTTAGACATTTAATTACCTTACATGAGGATAGTACCAACACCTTCCTAGAAGCCCTGAAACCACTACGCATACATTTATGTGACTATGCATAAAATCTATTCCTTCTTATAAGTCAGACTCACGAGTCGAGATTTGTAAATCCTAATATTATTTACGCTCATCATATTTCGCCTAGTCTTCGGAGGTAAAGCACTCAACGAGATAATATCCACATCTAAAACTATCGCACCTGATTGAGAAAAGAACAAAGAGACATGATTTGGATGTCAATTTCTGAACTTCCATCCAAGGAGACACACCTCAACCTCAAGGAGCATCTAGCTTAGCTCGACGCTATATGTTGAAATATGGCTACATCTCCTATATTATAAAACAACTCTTTAGATTTCTAAATGAGAGGTCTAATTTGACAGGTAATTGAGTTCCACAAATAATGTTCACAGGAGAGAGCAAGTAAGGGATTCTATATAACGCCAAATAAAACGTAAAATTTAGACCTGGGCACTACAAGAAAATTACATATAACCTAACTAGCAGCTGAGAACTTACACTCATTGAGACGTATATATAAGATAGTTTCTGAAGAAAATACGTTCCATTAATCTACCGCCTACCAACTCTCATCCTCACTCACTACTGTGAATGATAAGACGCTACTGTACGCACAAAGTACAGAGGTGTGTGCGCTCCTGCAGACTGATACTGGTGGGAATATGACATCTATGCCTTTAACTACTACTGAATTGAGTATGTCTTTAGTATGTTGTTATGGTGATAAATTAGTCGCTTTATTATGAGGGCTTATACTACTCTATTAACATATATATACTATTAATTAGCCATCAATTAAAAGGAAAAAAATTCTATCAACTGCCGTTATAGATACTTTAGAAAATGGGTTTTTAAGATACTATAACTTTATGAAATCTATATTGATGATACATATAACGCTACTTTCCTTTCCTCAAACACAACTTATTAAAGTCTCAACTATATATGAATCGTAATGTATTATTTAATATATATCACCTCAGAGATATCCTTATATTTAGGAATGTCATAATTGATAGGATTAACAAATTTCATTTGGAATTTGTGACATTTCAAAGGAAATATAATAATCATCAACTTATTTAGGAGAGTTAGAGATTTAATATAAGTGTAATAGACTTAGTATAATATTAATCCTCATAGAGTTACCGATGGGATTTAATACACACCATGGATAAATTTATACGAGAGCAGTACTTAATATCTAACGTTAATGAGGAATTCCTCAGTGGGGACTAGTCCCTATATTTGGGGAATTTTAGACAAGAGACGCTCCACTGGGCTTTTGGTGAGCCACTTCTGATGACTCTTCGCTAAGTCAGAGCCTGAAATTACTTTCTAGGCACAGAACAACATAATTACGCTCATTAAAAAATAAAGGATCTCCTCCCGTCCGCGAGCATTTATTTAAGATTTCCACTAAGAAGCTTTTTGACATAGTATCCGATCGTTTGAAAATCAATACTCTACGTTATATTGAATAATTTAAAATGACACTCAACATATGATTGCCGTGGTAATCATTTTGAGGGGACAAAAATTTAGTAATAAACATAAGGTATTTAAAAGTCTTTAAGTGACAACCTGAGATAAATCTAATATACGTAAATACTAAATGAACTAATATCAGTATTTACACACGCTCTATTTCAAACATCATAATACTCGGCCGTATTACCAGGAGTTATCCATTCTTGAGAACCGATTTTCTATTTTTATATGTCAATACCTATTCAACACAATTGATATACTGTTATCAATATAATCACATTAATTATGAGCCGGACTGACGTGCATTTTTCCTCACTTAACTCATATTCAGCTGATAAATACTCCTTTTGTTTTCACATTTATTATACGATGAATGACAAAGAGGCCGAGTCTCTATCTCGTAACAACGAGTTAGACGACAAATTACATAAAAAAATGACAGTTGGATAGTAGTGCTAAAATCCCAAGCTAATCTTTAAATTTAATAAAACATCTTACATAATTTTAAGCAATGATTTTAGTATTTCCTTTTAAAATATGGATTAAAATTCACCAAATGTAGGAAATCTGAATAGAAGTGATACAATAATTGCTTCAGACTATAGATGAGGTAATTTAACAAGATCGATGTAATGAAGGCTTGACATTAAATATAAGTGAACGATTCGATGCACCCACACTGCTCCACCCGTTATGCAGACTCTGTAAAAATAGCATGTTATAATGCTAATAAATTAAAAACACTCACTCTCTCAACGGGTCGCTCATATTCTCCATTATCTTAGTATATATTGATAGGTACTATTAGGCAATAATTACAATACTCCCCGCCCGACTACTCTTACTTGTCTTCCTACAATCGACGGAAGATACCCGGCGGTATCCAACACCTTCAACTCAGTAACTTCCGGTCACTCAGCGACCTGTAAATTGTGATATCGCCATAAAGCGCGACGTTTAATTCGAACTCTCATTAAACGAAAATATCTAAGGGAGACCACCTTTTTTACTCAGACACAATATCGACAACTTTTTCTGGGCCGAGTTATTCGAAAAACCTTACCAAAGATATTGCAAGTACAATTGATTAAAGACTTCTATTAGCATAATAATTGAAATATCGGGCAGATCCTCAAATAGAAGTATGAGAACTCAGAAGATTGATAATCACATAATAACCAAAATTGACATGATTGAATATCTTGAGCAAAAGCTATATTAGTTTGCAGCCTAACCAGATCGACACAATCAAATTGTACTAAGTCGCCAGCGCAAGAAAAACGCTATTCAACATTAGATCCTAAAGGAAACAAATTATGAGTATCACCTTTTTACATAATTTATCTCCTACTCCCTCTCCAATGTTATTCATAACTATTAAATAATCCAAGTCTGAGATAAAGCGTAGTCTTAAGCAGAGACTATAGTCTAAATCACACTATCTGAGCGGAGGAGCGCGAGATAGAACATGGTTACAAAACTGTGAGCAGTGAGATGGCAATATTCTACCGCCGCGAAAATATACTAATGATAAATTAAAGAATCTCGTGGAGAGAGCGAGAGTAGAGTGAGTGAAGAGAGTAGACTCTACACCACCATCTCATTTCTCTTAACCCTCTCATGAACTCATCGGCGTATTGTTGAATATCAGGCTATATTGCACGTAACTGAGGAGCTCTATAGATATATAAATTAAATTCTCTCTCCACACTCATCTATGCTGTATCGGGTTAATAAGATCTCTTACTCATTATATAGTTAGATGTGACTATATCAATACAGCTTCTGTTTATGTAGATAATGGTTCAATTTCTTTAGTATTCTTGGGTCATCCGCTCTCTCGCTGAGATCGCAAAAATTTCGAATTATAAATGTTTAATGATTTAATTATTATTAGTTATTCTATTATTAATATTTAAATAATATGAGTTTTATATTAATTTATTTATCCTCATTATAATTATCATAATTTGCAAAATTAGATCTTAATTATTTATATTATATATACTTATTATATTATTTATCTCCATATTTAATATCTTTTTAATATATATATATATATTATTCCATATTTATTATTCTTATCTTGAAGTGTGATTATAAAATATAATAAATATAAGGAATATCTTATATGCACTATTATTATATTCTGTATTGATTTGATTCTATATATTATTAAATGGTTACGAATTTATTCTCATTCACATTTATATCATTAGGTATTTCTCTTACTACTATTTATCGCGCCATTATGTAATTTATCCTCTCAGTTATATATCATCACCTTATTCATTTAAAGATCTTACTCACATATTTATCTGATAAATGCCCTTGTATAATTCCACACTTAGTAAAAGAATGAAACAGGGAATATATTTATTATTTATTTTGCATTATGTCATTACTTGGAGTTATGTTGGGGTGGTAATACGAACGGAAGAACGTTCCCCTATTAGTAACCTGGGATCTGTCTTCACATCATTCTGTATCAATCATTTTGAGTTCTTTCTATAGGAGAGTTACACGAATTTCTTCATACTCGCTTTATTTATCTATCTCGTTCAATCTTATACATCGTAACTCGTTATTCTGTATCTTCTCACAGTTGATTAATACACTCACTTCTCGTGGTCATACATCGAGTTTTTCTCTGACTGTTATAATTTCCATTACGCAACTTACTCACTATATCCAATTATGATTTTCAATTCTTATTTAAAACTTACACCACCCCACTCTCTCCTCATTCTCTCCTCCTCTCTCTCATTTACTTCTTTACTTATCTTTCACTTATTCTATCATTCTTCATTTACTCTCTCTCTATTCACCTTCTATTCTTTACTTAGTTCAATCCTATTTTATTATTCATCTTTTCTTCATACTCTTTTCTGGGTCATGGCTTCGTTCTGTTTATAAAGTCTCTATTTTACGTTTGTGCAGTTGATTAATTATATATCTGGAGTGAATATTATTAAGTTATTCTCTATTTCTTTATTTAAATATTTTATATTATTTATTTATTTTTTCAGGTATTACTGTATTGAGCTGCTATCTTCTATTTACTCTCAGCTGTGAGGAATAGTACTATATATTTTACATTATTATGTAATTAATTATATAAGAGATTCTCGTATAATATCTTAGTCTAATTTTATTTATTTTCAATTATGTGTTTGAATAATACTCATATAATATATTATTATTTTTATTATTTATTATCTATTATTATTATTATTATATATATATACTCATTATTATTATTATGATTATTTATTAGTAGTAGTAGTAGTAGTTAGTAGCAATAGAATTTATTCAGTGTAGTAGTGAGTAGTTATTATTATATATTATTATTATAATTATTGGTTATTATTATTATTATTTACACATTACTTATTATATTATTATTACAATTATTATTAATTATTATTATTATTATTATTATGAAATTATTATTATAAAATGTCTATTTTATTATTATTACTTCATTATTATTATTTTCATATTATTATATTATTAGTTATAATTAATTATTTATTCATTATCATGATTCCACTTTTAGTCTACTTATTATTTTTTAATATATTAATTGCTTAATAAAATGTTAACATGTGCTCATAAATACACTGTCAAATAATTCATTAATCTTATGTATTATTATTATTATTCCATTATTATTAATTAATGTCATTATTATTATTTATGGATCCTATCTATTAGTTCCCACTCCTCTCGGCTCCTCCGGCTACTGCACTCATATTCAGCCCTCTTCGCTCACCTAATTGGCCTCCAATCCTCCTTAACAATGTTCGAACTACCCATCGGTATCAACTGCCCTCTCATTCTCGCACCAGTTTCATATTCCCGGGCTCTCACTCCAACACCGCCCTCCACGGTCATCATGGGTCCTCTCTACTATCCAATCGTGTCCACCGCTCCACAAATATAATTTAATTTCATTTCAGCATAGGATCTTATCCTTTTAGCATTTGTATTTAGTGTCGCAAGCCCATTCCATTCATCTAAATAGAGCCTCATAATGGTTGTAATTATATATATAAATATATTATATATAGGTATATATTATCCTATATTATATATATTATATATATATATATATTTATATAATATATATATATATTATATATATATATATATATATATAGTATAACATATTATATATATATATTATATATATACTTATAATATATAATATGTAATTTTATAACTTTAAACACATAAAAGTAAATGTCTTTCGCATAAAGGAGTTCGGGAAGGTAAAATTGTAAGATTTTCGCAACCAACCAGAAGAATTGAATCCCTCACTCTAGTGTATTATTTAAATCTGTTTGTACCTAACCAAACTTAATCTAACCAGCAAAAAAGCCCCTAAGTAGGACCTAACCTAATGATCTTGTTACACCAGGTACTACCTAACTATATGGATTTTGTTAGCCCACAACTAGACCTAACCTAATGGATTTGTTTGTCCACAAGTAGGACCTTAAGTTGTTACCCCGAAGTAACGCGTTAAGCCTTAATTGGATTATGATATATTTAAAGCCATGTGAAGATAATAAATAATATATATATATATATAAATATATATCTATATTATATATTATATATATATAATTATATATATATATATATATATAATATATATATATATATATATATATATAATCTTACCTTAATTAAATAGAAACCTACGAGAGCTTCAATGAATGAGATAAAGGGATCTTCTTATTTTTTTTTTAAATAACGTAAAATAATAATTAATCTTAAACTTTTATTAAAATGTACAGGCGGGCTCAACAGATGATCTTGTAATAGCTTTTGACAAATAACTTTTCAGGAGGCGGAAATAGAAAAAAATTTTCACTATATATACTGCATCCCTATCACAAACTACAGTTTTGACTCTACATTAACTTTTAAACATTAATCATGCCTAGCACGTTGTTATTATCAAGAAATTAATAGCATCTTAACAAGTAACAGTCATACATACGGGACCACTTTCAACGTTTCTGTAGCGTGTTTTTAAAGGTCAAAAAGAACCTGCTTTCATACTGACCCGCAAGATCATTTTGACACAAAAGAACAAGATTCTGGCAACACAAGACAAAATTCTATTAAAATGGACATAAATTATGGCACCTGGACGTTATACTCCCAATCTGTCAGTCTATTTTAATATTAAGATATATTATAATATTATAATATTATAATTATATATAATATATAATATACAATATGATATATATATTATATAATATATTATATATGATATATATATTATATAATATATAGTATATTATAATATAAGATGGGCGTATACCCAGTATATAGTATTAATAAGTATAGTAGTAAGTAGTAGTAGTAAGTAGTAGTGGTAGTATTAGTGGTGGTAGCAGTGTTATTATTATTTACTTATTATTATTATTAATTATATTATTAATTATGTATTATTATATATTATATAATCTATCTACTTTATTATTATTATTTTCATTATTATTTATTATTATTATTATTATTGTTTTTGTTAGTAGCATTA
>JABUQX010085663.1:0-2500 GCA_015478945.1 Trachelipus rathkii
AATGTACGGTCAATATTATTTGGGTGCAATCGAAAATTAGCGTATAAATCATTTCTCTAATGAAGAATATATAATAAAGAAAATAATATATACTAATATACAGTTTGAGAATATATAATGATAACATTCTAACTATGCATAGACATATCTGGTGAAGTTCCGCCCATGAACTATTATAACACAACATTACTAACATGTTGTGAAATACAGAGAAATACTCAATAAAATATATTAAAATATAGTATATATAACAAATAAATATAAATATAATTAATATTATATAATACTTTATGTGCAGTTCAAATATTTAAAATCAGGTCTAAGCACAAATATTTATAAATTTTGCAAATTGACTTGTTATTTTAAAAAATGTGTTTTTTACACTTATATATTCTTATTGTTACATAGTCGATTATTATGTATCCGTACTAGAGTACAAGGTCAATAATAATATAAAACATTTACATAGATAAATAATATTTGTATAATATAATAATAATTATTAGAATATTTACTCACTACAGATGGATAAGGTAATTATTATATATTTGACCTTATCGATTTTCGGAAGTTATCTGTAGTAGCGTAGCGGATGTAATATAGGTATACCGATATAATATGTATACCCCTCGAGCTTTTTTCACAGTAGCTAATTTATCATTATTTAACTTTTTAATTCTGTTATCCAATATTCTCCGTTATGTTAGTTAATTTGAGATTTTTTTTCTGAATATTAGTTGGTTTGGCGAGTATCCTCCCTTCATTAGGCTGTTTTTAACAGATATAACGAGGCGATCTGTATCTCCACTGGAGCCTTCCGATCGTCCCCCCAGGGTAAGGATTGAAGTTGAATTCGATGTGATGTCACTTTCCCTTCAAAGGGAATACATCATGTGCACAAGTTATTTGGATATAAATTAAGACGTAACAATCTCCACAACAACGATAACATCATCATTGAAAATACAAAAAGAAAACCTTTGTTTGTTCTTTATATTCTTGGTTCTAAATCTTCAAGTCATTTCGGCAATTCATTTTTTTACAATATTCAAATGAAATTTTCTTCCCTTTCGTCATACACAATATCTATTTTTCTCGATATATCGAAAAATAAGAACTCACCAAATATCAAAAACAAATATGAATAGAAGTTTTTAGAAAGAAAGTCTGAGGCAACTTCTTTTGGAAGTGTTTTCATTTATTGAATATATATTTAGTGTTATAATTGTTTCTCTTTTCTTCATTTTGGTTGTTCCTTTGGTTATTGAAGGCGCTGATTGAAGTTCTGGTTGTTCTTCTTCCTCCTCTAGTTATCACCAATTATATAGGGGTCAAAAAACTAATAAAGATAATAAAACTTTACTATATAGACAGTCTGATCATCTATTTTTCTTCTTAACACTTTGCTATGATAATAGAGTACAATATCAACGCTCTTTTACTCCTGAGTAATTTTGGACTTCAACGCTATTAGGTATCCGAATCTCGGATTCTTTGTGAGATCGATGAATCGAGTATGGCTCGTTCCTATATAGTACTTATTTGGATAACATCACTCATGCACTCCGATATATGTTCGTGTTGGTGTAAAATTACTTGGTGTAAAAGTGTTAGGATTTATATAACATTTGAGGTCAAACATTATGGGTTTTTTATATTATTTCTGTTAAGTTAGTGTTAGGTTTACCCCAAAAAATTCTGTAAGTAGGTATTAGTACCCTTAAATCATTGTATTAAAATAAAACGGATGCAAGTTAAACTTATTGAGCCATTTTATCGCTTCCAGGCTAGTCCATATCCATCTTAGTAAAAGTCTAATATATATTATATATTTTACTGAATATACCTGAGTATATTACTTATAAACGAGATGGGTACTATATATATTATAATTTATAACTAATATATTTAATATATTATTCAGCTTTACATTTGTTAATATATAATAGAATAATATATAATATATATATTTATAGTCTATTATAATGCAAATAATATAAATTTATATATATATTGACATCAATATTATTGTCCTAGAAATAATAATAAATATATAAATTTTCATTAATATATGATACACAAAATTAAATAGCAAACGCAACAATGCATTTTTATGGTACTATTATCAAATGGCTCCCTAAGTGGTTGAATCCCTTACCCTTGAGGATAGGTACGGTGCGCAGGAGTGTTACCTCGAGCCACCCGACGATTCGGCTAAAAGCCAAAATCGTGCGTCTCGATATGATGGTACACTCTGGAAGTAATATATTCAAAGTACCATACTCAAGTCCGGCTAAGGTGTTTCAAAACCACTAGAGGACCATTTGTGACTATTATGAATAACCCTTAACCCTTGAGATTATGAATATCATATAGCGCCCACGTCAAATTGTTGGGTATAAACCCTCGAAGACCACATCTTATTCAACAATCCAACGACATTGAAATTCATATATTAACTTATTCAATTGTGTCAAAATTTACGCAGTAAGCAAAATAT
>JABUQX010085663.1:7500-34533 GCA_015478945.1 Trachelipus rathkii
CGTGCAGAACCCTAGCGCACTCAAGACTTAGTCTTCGTGCATCCACCAAATACTTAATTGCACCAACCTCCTTCCCACCACTCACAACGTTCCTATTACACTCAGCATCATTCAGATCCATTTTCATAAAACATATTTCATAAATATATAAACTCCGATACTTATTTCAGTTGCCTACAACCCAAAATGATTTCACATTCTGGTCTTCCTCATCTATCACCATCACCTCGCTCTTATCAACATTTAACTTTCAAACCCCTTCTTTTACACACCCTGCCAAATCACTCTACCAGTCTTCTCAAACTTTCTTCTGATTTAATACACAAAACCAAATCATCTGCATACAACAAACAAGGCACCTTCCACTCTCTTCCATTGTCTATTAGTCTAATATCTTCCCCGGCCGCCACTACTTTAAATTCATTCAGCATCCCATCCATTTTCAAATTAAATAGACATTCAGCTATTAATAGTAAACCATTCACTATCTGCTCCATTTATTTTTACACGCGTTTCACTATCAACAGTAGCAAAGGAACCGAGATAGAAAGGCGCCAAATTTTTAAGCTAGCTACAAATCTGACAGCCTCGAAATATCGGCTATCCCTCCGACCGGATGATATATTTTCCCCCGCAGTGTCCGATTTTGGGACCGTAGAGCTTCAAATTTGAGGACCCCAATTAGCCCTTGCTTTATGCGTTCAGAATAGAAATTTCAAGCGTTTTAAGATATTTTCGTCCGCTGAGTGCGATTTTGGAGTCGTGTAACCCAAAATTTGAGGATGCGAATCCCAATTTCTGGTTCGGACTCAATTATTACTTGTTTTGACTTGTATAATGTTTGATATGTCAAACCATATGTAATGAAGGGTGGTGAACCCAAATATGATGGTATCAGTCATCTACGATGTGTTGTAAACTTCCCCAAAGAGGTCCCACACTAACCACCACTGAAAATCAAAGAATTAGAAAAATAAATGAGAACATATTGTAGTCTATGTAAGGTAACTCTGTAATGAGCCGGAGATAGAGACGGAGCGTGAGCTGGAGCCGGTGTCAGTCATAGTTGGAAACAAATATATATTATGACATGTCATATTTTATTATATATGTTAACGAACAGGCAGAACCCGATTTTGTAGATTTCAAACTTAGAACACCCCCAAAATTGGAATCCGAAGAAGAATAAATAAGGATATGCCTAGGGAATAGGTAGGTGGTATGATAGTTAAGGTTTTTATGCTTGGTTAGGTTAGGTAGTTTTTAAAATAGAAAAAGAAAAAATTTAAACAATGTTTAAATGTTTGTTAGTATATTCCGTATTTAGCATTTATGTAAATTTATATAATGTAAAAAAAATTCAGTTTCCATGTAAAAAGAAACTTTTTTATTATTTTTTTTTTTTTTTATATTTATACAAAAAAAAATTATAATACAAGAACGACGTCTAAATATAACTTTAATCACTTGATTAATATATCAAAGATGAGGAAGGGGTGGGGTGGGGTGGGGTGTTTGATTTACTGATTTATTGATTTAGGTTCGTTAAAAACAATTTTAATAACCTTTTCCACTTTACTATATTTTTTTTTTACCAAACTTATTTTTGTTATTACAAAATCGAATTCCAAAATATGACTTTTAGTCCACTTTTTGATAATAAATCACTGATCGGGAGGGGGTGGAGTGGGCGTTTGATTATTTGATTATGCTAGGGTCAACAAATTTTTACTAAAAAATTTTAAACTTCACAAAAAAATTATTTTTTTTTTTAAGTAATGAAACACTTTTGATAAAATTTTTATTTTTTTAGTTAACTTTAAAAGAAAATTTTTTAAAGTATTAAAGTTATCGTATAGAAAAAGTATATATTAAATACAAATGTTACAGTTTAAAGAAAATATGTTAAAATAAAAAAGTTAACGGTTGAAAAAAGAAAAGGATGTAAATATTAAATATATGGAAACGAAATTCAAATATAAGTGTTACAGTTTAAAGAAAATATATTACTGCGTAAAAGTTATCACTCAATGCATAGAGAACGGGATACAATGTATGACATCAAGTCCACATTAGATAAGAATCAGTCGTGTATACATGTAATATATATAACGTTGGGATACTTTAGACAATGTTAGTTTGATTGATATTTCATGTTAGGTAATGTTAGGCTTGAATAGGTTAGGTCAGTTTTGATGGGTAAGTTGGGTTGGATTAGGTTAGACTAACTTAGAAAAGAGAAATATATAGAGAAAAAAAGAATGAGAGCAACATAGATATAAAAAAGAGAAAGATAGAATTATTGAGAGAGAAAATAAGAAGTAAAGAGCCGTTATAATTAACAAACTAGGTGTATTAAGTTATATGTTAGGCTAGTTTTTGTTAATGTGTAGAAATATAAAGTGAAACAGTGATTAAATGTTTGTTACTATATTCCTTGTTAAAGGTTTATGTAGATTATATAATAATATGAAAAAAACTTTCCACAATTTCCATGTACAAAGAGCTTAATTTATGTTATGTTTATACAAAAATGAAAGTCCAAATATATGAAGCAGTTCATCAATAGGCCACGATTGGGTGGGAGGGGTGGAGGTGGGGTGGCTACTGTTTTGAGTCAATTGAATGTATGACATCCTCTATTGATTAATACCTTAAGTCAATAAAAACTTTTTAATAAAAAAATAACTAAAAAGTTTATAATGCAAAAATGAAGTCCAAATATGATTTAGAACAAGAGATCACTTGATCACGGTGAGAGGGAGGGGTGGGGTTGGAGGGTTTGCGTTACTGCTTTGCTGCAGAGAGAGAGAGAGAGAGAGAGAGAGAGAGAGAGAGAGAGAGAGAGAGAGAGAGAGGAGAGAGAGAGAGAGGAGAGAGAGAGAGAGGATCGAGAGGAGATGAGAGGAGGAGGAGGAGATGAGAGAGGAGACGAGAGAGAGAGAGGATTATTATAAAGAAAGAATGAAAGAAAGATAGAGAAAGAAGTAAAGTGTCGTTACAATTAACATTCTAGTTGTGTTAGGTTAGGTTTGGTTAGGTTAGATTTGGTTAAGCTACGTTAGACAAGGTGTTAAGAAAGGTAGGTAGAAAGATATATTTAAATAGAGAGAAAGAAGTAGAGTCGTTATAATTAACATGCTAATAGAGTCCATATATTTTACAAGGCCTGGTTACTTTAGTAACCATTATTCTACGAATTTCTCCAAAAATTTCATTTTATGGGTGAAGCCCATTTTTAGGGTTCGGCCCCATCTCGTGTGGGACCTTACTATTTCTGATTTCTCCTGGAATCCTTCGACTTCCTTCCTTCAGCTTCCTATGTTAAACACTCGGTACATTTCTTCTTTTTTATTCTGAGATATCATTTTGCGGTGTTCAAACATCCTGCAGGGGTTTGATACCTACAAAATCGAGTTCTATGTGTTCGTTTACATATAGAATGGCACATCACATGTCCTACTATATGTTTATTTCCAACTCTGAATTACTCCGAATCCGGTTCCTTCTTCTACTTTTTATAATGTTTCTTTACACGGATTACGACCTATTCTCATATTTTTTATTATTATTTTTTTTTTCGGTGGTGGCGTATGTGGAACCCCTTTTGGGGTGGTTTTATAACACCTCGTAGAGGACTGAGACCTTATTTGGATTCACAACACTTCATTAGACATATCAAACATTATATAGGCCAAAACAAGTTATAACTGAATTCAAACCCCAAATTGGGGTTCGCATCCTCAAATTTTGGGTTCCTCGACTCTAAAATCGGACTCAGCGGACGAAATAACTTAAAACGCGTAATATTGCCACTCAGAATGTCTAAAAAGAGGGATATTTGGAGTAGGAACCCCAAAATTGGGGTTTTGCAGCCTCAAACGTAGGGCTCTACGGCCCCAAGATCGGACTCAGTGGGAGAAAATATACCTCCGACCGAAGGGATAGCCGATATCTCATTGTTGCCAGATTTGAAGCTAGTTTCAAAATCTTGCACTTGTCGATCTCGGTTCTTTTGCAACTACCATCATACATACTTTTAATTCCATCCAAAAAGCCTACCACCAATACCACATATCATTAACACCTGCCAGAGAGCTTCCCTAATAATCCTGTATACGCCTGTTTAAAGTTTATAAATCCTAAATACAGTTTCCTCTTCTCTTTCATTTTCTCACTCACTTGCTTCAATGCAAAATTTTTATCAATACATTCTCTACTACTTTTCTAAATGCACCTTGTTCTTCGCCAATCAACCCCTCAATCACTCGACTCACTCATTCTACCAAACTAATAGCATGTATATATCTTCTTTACAACTCTCAATAACCTAATTCCACTCTAGTTACTACAGTTCCCTTTATCACTCATATCTTTATACTGTACTATCACTGTTCTTCTTCAGTCCATAAACGCTCTGTTATACAGCTACCATATCCAGTCAATCACAACCCCACTTCCATTCTTGATTATTTCACCAGTTATTTTATCTATTCCTGTTGATTTATCATTCTTCAACTATCTCACTCTACCTATTACGTCCTATTTACTAATTACCTCATCTCGAAAATACCTATTTATTCTTGCACTATCAAATCCACCAACATTCACCTCTTCATCACTGCCAATATTATGCAGATTTTCGAAATGTTCCCTCCGCACCTTCCTCACGTTCATCTCATCAGTCACAAAGCACCATCTCTATTCATTATTTCTAACCTTTCGTACTTCTTTCCAGAACGGACTCCTATTCTCTTGTAGGCCCTCATTCGTCCTCCTTCCAAACTGCTCATTTGCCTCCTTTTTTCTCCCCGCATATTTCCATACACCTTTCTTTCGAAACCTCATCATTGGCTTCTAGTACATTCAGCCACGCCTCTTTTTAACTTTTTACCGCTTGCATTGACATTCTAACTTCCTACTTAGCACACCCACACACTTCTCTTGCACTATTCGCAAATGCTTCCTTCATTTACCTCCAGATTTGCTTAGTTCCCTCTTGTTTACATTCAACCGACTTATTTGCAAGTTCTCTCACATACTTTTCCTTATAACCCTGTTCAATTTACTTCTCACTCCTAATTCCCCCCACTTCCTTCCTCTTTTCTTTCCTCTCTATCCATGCCCTTAATTTTACATTAAACAACATAATGATATAATATTCCCATTCCCAACCTTCTAGCTGATTTAACATCCCATCACATACTTCAACATCACCTTCTTCACCAACATTAAATCAGTTATGCTCTTCACTTTGACATCATCTCTCGTATATTTATGGATATTCTTGTGCTCGAAGAATGTATTACTTACACACACATTTCTCGCACAGAAATCAATCACCTTCCTACCATTTCCATATTCTCACGCAATCCCTCTTTCGAGCACCTATTTAATCATTCAAGTAGCCCAACACAACAATTATTCTGAAGTGCCCACTCACCCCGTCCAAAACATCATTGAGGTCGTTCCAGAAAATCTCACTCTCCTCAACATTCCCCTCAGATGTACCATATGATACAACTGTACATACCTTAATCCTCTCAAACTTAAATTTAACCATTAATATTTTAGTGCTCGCACAAACAAAATTTATCATAGCTCTACGCAACACATCACATAACAAAATCGCAACTCATTCTCTCCCCCTCTCATTTATTTCCACTCCAACAAAAACATTTCACCCCTCACCACTTGTTCTCACCACATCCTTTCTCCTTTCAGTCACAGAAAGATGAACAAATTTACCCTTTCTAAATACGTCCATCACTCTCCTTTTCTCCTCTCGAGATTTATTCTTCATTTTTTATCTTATCGTCTTTTCACACAGTTTCATCCATATATATTTAATATATATATATATTAATATATATATATATATATATTATATATATATATATATATATATATATATATATATATATATATATATATATATATATATACTAATATATATATATTATATATATAATATAATATATATATATATATGATCAACTTGTTAGTAAATATTTGTAATTTAAAAAAAAAGAATAATGAGAAAGCGAGTGGAGCACAACAGGGACTTTGAAATAAACCTGATAGCGGAGAGAGAGAGAGAGAGAGAGAGAGAGAGAGAGAGAGAGAGAGAAGAGAGAGAGAGAGAGAGAGAGAGAGAGAGAGAGAGAGAGAGGAGAGAGAGAGAGGTTCATTTTTAGAAAACCTTTGCCAATGTCCATTTTAAAGCTTAAAGAAATGGATAAACTTTAGACCTGTATTCAAAAGTAAAAATAAAAAAACAAAAAACAAAATTATATATTTACTAATACATTTGTTTTTTGTAAGATAAAGTAATTTAGTTGGGAAAAATATATCGAGTTAAGATTTTTTGAAATAATAGTTAGGTTCCTGCTCGCTCATTGAAATTATGCATTAATAATTTCTCAAAATGTTATTATGACTGACGTCATTACATGGAGCGTGTTGTCAAACACAATTCTTTATTATTGCAAAATCATTTTCAAAGTCCACGTTTATGTTTGTAAGCAAGGGGTAGGTAAACCAGGCCAGGGTAAACTTCAGGGTAAAATTCGGTTCTTATTGATTTTTTTTTTCATATATTGATTCTGTGAATACTTAACAAAACTTACCATAGTTTGAACTTTGAACTGGAGGGTCCTAAACCTAAAACCTAACCTCATATTGATCGACGTCTGCCAGTAACCTACACCTAACCCTACGTGGATCGACGATACAGTAAACTAATACCTAACCTAGATGGATCTACTTTGCCGTAACTTTTTTTTCTTGTTTTAGGGTTTTTCTAAATAAGATTTTTGAACATTTCAGAAATGTAATTAGGAGTCTGTTTTTCTCCGGTACTGCCAACGTGCAATTGATTAAAAAAGTATCGAATTTTATTAAATAGTTCCATTTTTTATAAAATTAATTTTGACCCTGTTCAGTTCCCACCGAAATTTAATTATTACGTATCATATAATTACAATATATAAAAAAAAAGTTAAAAAAAAACAAACAATCATATATAAATCCATATAATCAAAAAGGATATATATATATATCTATATAATAATATATATATATATATATATATTATATATATATATATATATATATATTATATATATATATATATTATATATTATATATATATATAATATATATATATATATATATATATATATATATAACAACAGAAACAGTGTATCAAAATTTATGTTCCATATTTTGGCCGCAAAGCACTCAGAATAGAGATAGCATTTTTAATCGTACAGTAGTTTCGGATTTGCAAAATAAATCATATATATATATATATCTTATATATATATATATATATTATATTATATTATATATATAATATATATATATATATCGATTTGGCAAAACTATAATCATATAATATATATATACTATAATATAGGGCACTGAAAAAACAAAAATTTTAGTTTTTACTTCTCAAAACTTTTTTTATTTTATTAATTATTATTTTTTTTGAGTAAGTAAAAATATTTTGAAAAAATATCAAACGATTTTTCGAAAAAGAAAATGGCGATTAATTTCGTCTTAACGATTAATTGAAATTCAACTTTTAAAATTTGGCATAATCTTACCAAGAAACTGCTCCTTATTTCCATTTTTTCCAATATATAATATATATATATAATACTATATATTATATATTATATATAATATATATATATATATTATATATCATATATATATATATATATATATATATATATAGATTATATATAATAGAGAAGAGCAGAGAGCTTAGAGTTTGGGCATTGCCCTTAAGGCGAGAAGAGAGACTTCTTTTAGATGAATTTGCATTCTATTACAGATTCTCAGGCATATATATATATATAATATATTATATATAATATATATAATATTATTATTATTATAGTATATATATAATATATATATATATATATATATATATATATCTTATATATATATATTTATGATATTATTGCCAAGTGAAAACGCACTTTTATATGTTATATAATCATCCCTAGGCTTCTTATAAACGGGTTCGAACCCATACCTCCGCTGTTGGCAGCAGGCGTGTTACCTCTTCACCACGATAAGGTAAAAAAAAATCTACCTTTTCCTTCTGAAAGATTTCATCTTACCAGAAGAATAAGGTACGTCAGTCTGACAGTGAACCTTTGGCAGACCTCCCCGCTCACACTGGGTATGGCCGAACACGAAAGGTTTAGCAAGAGTCTGCAGACTCCATCCGATGAAAACGTCTCCGCTTTCTTTATTTCACCGCAAACTGGCAAGTCCGTGGACGACGAGCTAAGGAGAGACTGCCGACTCCAGCAGCAGAAATACAACATTTCTCTCTGAGCTGCGAAGAAAAATGGTTTCATACGAAAGAGAAACTTGATTGACTTAATAATCGTGAATAGAAAATATATTTGTTTCTCTACCTCGTGTTATGAACTTTTTATATATAGTTAATTCCATAAATTTTTGATTCTTTTAACAAAGAGATAATTTAAGAAACCCATTAGTTATCTATTGGTAGATATAATTAAATACACTATCACAGTGGAAATAGTGCTGGTTGTTTAATACTACCTTACCTTACCTCACTATCTTACTCTCGCAGCGAGAAGATAGTTTAAAAAATAAGATCCGTTAATAATAATGAATGGAGAAAAAGTTTTCATAGGTTCCACATTACAAAGGGGTTATGATTTAGGAGGAGGATTCGATAAATTAATGAGAATCGCCATGAATCTGTTTAGAAAAGGGGGAGAGTATATTGTTAAAAAAGCGGCTAGAACAGGGTTGAATACAATCAACGATATTGCATCAGGAACTAATCCACATGACTCCCTAATACAACCTCATAGCTGATGTCTGTAATGAAATGTTGGATGTTGTTAAACGTAAAATAAGGCGTATGATGACGGGCAAGGTAAAGGTCGTAAGAAAATGATTGTAAAGAAAAAGCGAAAGATAAAGAGACCTCTGAAGAAAATACGTATTGATGTCTTTGCAATTTAATTACTAAATGGCATCATATACACAAATAGTAACATCCGACATTTGTAAGGTATATAAGAAACGGCAAATCAAGACTATATTCATTATGCTTTCAGTTGTCATACCTGCAAGATGCATTTCCTTCATCCTTCTAGTCCAGACTGTTGTAAGAATGAATTGGATCTCTTTTTCCATGCACCCTGCAATGATTAGTGTAAGTGAGACCAATTTCCTCAGTATTAACCCTATTCATTCAGTTATCAACACCGATGTCCTTTAGAATTCATTATTTCCTGACAACTTCGGATCAGCTAATTGATTTTTATTTAAAAATCAAATTAACAAAATCCGATGCCCGCGTAGTGTACACGGAATCAAATTTTCAAGTACACATGTAACCAACTTGAAGTGTCTAGTACGAAACTTTTTCAAGTTTTCTATAGAAATATTTGCTAAATTAATTCTCTTCCTACTATCATAAGTAGTGATCTCCAATCAATGTGCTTTAATAGTTTCAAAGATGTGAACAACCACATAGATAAAGCTGCTAAATCCATAAATAACACATGAATTTTATACATCCATTGAATGAGAAAATTTAAAGGATAAGTCATAATTAGATGTCAATCCTTAAAGAGCATATTACTATGGATATACATCTATATACAGATAACCTAAAGGACTAATATATACAAACCTAACAAGGAGAATAATTTGTTTTATTGAAATTTTATTATTTACAAAAATAAACACAAAGTAAAATATTTCTACTTTCGAGGTGGATACCGTTTTCATTCCAAAATTTTTGGCTGTATCCAAGGTACCTCCAATGAACGCTGAGAATCTCTTAATCTTGTTCTAGAAGCTATGTGATCATCTTCATTTCCCTCAGCTTGGGCCACTATAGAATTCTCTCCAATCTCCAATTCTGACGCCCATTGCACAACCTTCCCTCTTAACCTATTTGTGGTGATAATAAATTGATTATGTTTTCATCCTGGGAAATATCTATTTCAGATTCTACGTTGGATTTGTCCGAGATGTTTTCAACATTCTGACGTTCTCGAAATGAACTCATCATTAGAGAGTTTACAAAAGATAATTTAGATTTCAAATCTTTACACGACAAACGTCTAGTGCTTCTATATGGTAAGATCTTTTGTTGACTTCTCTGATCTGCAATATAAATAGGAGTATGATAATAAAGAAGGTGAGTCGAGTGAAAGAGAGATAGGTGAGGATATGTTAAAAAGATTGGAAACAGAAGGACGGCAGGTGATTATCTCCTATAGTCGAGACTTACTTGTTGGCGATATGGGAAGAAAAAGCTATTTTAATATTGGTGAAGCGCCTATTCAGTGCAAACACCTAAAAAAAGTATAAATAATTATATCATATGAATAGAGAGAATTACCCTTTTTGATTCTTGTTCGTGCAGTAAACCACTCCTTGATATAATGTATATATAGTCTTGATAATCCTGAAATACCAAAAGATCCTGCTAAGTGTTAGCAATACAGAGAACTAGGGGAGGAGACATGCTGTCAGATCTAGATCCTCGTAGTGAAGGGAAGTAGCTGATGACTAATCGGGCGGAGAGATACATTTTAATCTTAATACTGAGGAGGTTATAAAAATAGATAAATGAATGGCCTAATATAGATCATAAGTGTAACCGAGGAATGTCCTTGTATGAGCTGTGATTGTGTGTGAGGGAGAGAGAACCTCTGACATGGGTGTGGAGTTATTTCTCTATTCAGAAATACTTTGAACATTTAGTGCATTTTGAGATTTGGTGATAAAGTTTGCCTGAAAGAATCAGGCGAACAGTAATTAATTACCCTTTCTGATATAATATTATGCTATACTGGAGATGCATGGGAATCATGCACTAATTATAGAGTATTTCACTGATGGGATACCATTCTATCTGATCGAAAATATATCTGATAGTAACTATTAGTGATAGAGGATGTTGGATGCTTAGAGAAGTGAATAAGTATACCTCCTCTCTCTGGGACTCCTTAGTCTATTCCGTGAAGGTAAACAATAACTCGTTGTTATTACTGAAGAGAGGAAGAGGGAACGACGGTGTGACTCTCTTGATATCATGCACTGAGAACATTGGTCATTCGTGATGAAGATGCCTCACTTCTAATATGGCCATAAGATTTTCTTGGCAGGTCCGTTGCAGAGGTGCGGCCGGGCCCGTTGCTAGTCTTTGGCAATAGAGTGTATTAGTTATATTTCTGATTTCACCTCTCGTGTATAGAGAGAGAGAGAGCTTCTCTGCGAGAGCCATCTGATTGAGTGAATTATGAGTGAGAGGGGCAGAGAGGTATATATGAGATCGCCGAGAATAACGAAAAGTCCTAACAGTGTAGTTATGCTAAGATAATGCTAGTTGGTAATGTTAAGAATCGAGTGCTAATACGATAATGGCTTGTAATATCGTGAAAAAAGAGTGTATCGCTCAATGGGACGTGTGTTTATTTTATCGTCTACTTCGCTGTTTATATTTAGTCACGGTGAATAAAAGCAAACTGTAAATGTGGTGACTGGGATAGATTTGAATACAGAACTATAACCCGACATCTTTAAAATTTCGGAAGAAGGGTAGCGAGAGTGTGAAATAGATCATTTGGAGGTTGATTGGAGTTTATTATTTATTTTGTATTAAAGTTTAAAATTAATAAATAAAGGAATGTATACGATGAACGTCAGAAGTCTCACAGAATACTTAACACAGTAACCGATGAGTAAATTGCAGGTGAGGGATTAATGTTTGATGTATATGTATAATATCAGGTTGGGGTAACGTAAATAAAGGATGACGTTGTCAAGGCTGTGCAAATACTGTGCCAATTGTCTGTCAAGAGGATTTTTAAACAGTGAAGGGATAACGAATGACGATGCATGTAGATTACACAAGAATAATAAAAGTAGGTTCTTATTGTTAAGATACAGTCCAGTATATAATTCACCTCCATATGATAAATAATTAGGAACATTCGTGAATAGTAAAGCTTAATAAAAGTGATTTTTCTAACATGTGATAACCTGACTACAGACATCTGTCTACAGTACGGATCAGCTAGAAACATAGGAGACAAGCAACTCATGGAAATATACAATTAAGTATATTATATTATATAGCGGCGGAGATTGAGGGTCATATTATAGAAACTATTAAACGTGATAATAGTAGAAGTGACAGATTTAAGGAATGTAAGTAATTAGAACAGAAGTTAAGGGGTGAAGATAGATGATACTCGAATGATGGAATGTAGGAGATTTTTGGATGTGTCGGTGACATTCTGAGAGAAGATTGATCAGATCGATGAATCGCGCTGAAAAAGAGACTGAAAGGTGAACACCAGAGGGAAAGTCCAATGGGAGATAGGATCTGAAGAATAAGAATTAAGTCTGAGTCGTGTAGATTTTACGACTTCTTTGAGGAAATCGTTGTCAGTCACCAACAATGATAGATGTGCTGATAAAGAGAAGAGGAATAGTGCAAAAGATGTTTCTGGAGAAAGACCTTGCTGCGAACTGTGACAGGATGAAGGAATTCCTCTTCATCCTTGGGAGAGGAAGTGAAGAATAGGTATATATGTATTATCATTACTATTATATATAAATATAATTCATATATGTACATATATAATATATATAAAATATTTTTATATATATATAAGTCTTTTTATACTTATATATATCTTCATATATTATATTAATATTTACGATTATATATATTATATTAATACTTATTAATTATATAATATATTATATATCTATTTCTACTATATTATTATATATATAACTTATATATTAATTATATTAATTATATGTTATAATATCATACCTATTATTTTATCTTTTATACTTCTGTACCCTTCCTATATTCATTTTATTTTTTTTTTATTATCATAATATATTATATATAATAACCTATATATAAATATCTTCATATCTTATATTATATATTATATAATATGTAAATTATATTATTTATATTATCATATATATTTTGTTACTCATTATATTTATATATATTATTAATTCTTTATTTCTCATCAATATTATATTCATCTTATTAACTGATTCATTATATATTATGATAATATACTATATTATATATATATATATACATATACTATATAGAGTATAGTATTAATCATATTATTCTATTTTATATTACTTCTAATATTCATATTTATTTATAATATCATTATTATATATTAAATATATTTATTCTATATATATGTTTTATAGTTTTTTATAATATTTATAATATTATTATTATTATTATATATATTAATATACTTAATATTTATATATTATGTATAATATAATATATACTATCTATTATATTATATATAATATTTCTATTTCTTATTGATGAACAATTCTCTTAATAATTTATTATATTCTATTATATATTCTTATATGTCATTATTGAATTTTATTTAATCTCCATTATATATATAACGGCTATTTCAACATTGATTCTCTACTTATAGTCTTTATATATCATATAAATTTAATATCGTATTATCTATATTGTATTTTGTTAATTATATATAAATATATATATATATCAAATTATCTTTATTTATATATCTTATAATTAAATTATATACTATTACTCTATCTATGTAAGTAGTATATTTTTATCTCTTTTTACTAAGAAAATACTATTTTTATGAGCTTTTCCTATTTGGGGTAATTCTCACGGTTTTAACCGGATATTCCTTTTCAATTTAATTATTTTATTTAGTGATAATCCTATTTCGGGGGTCTGGTCTTCCCGGCCCTGCCCTGTAGCTCTGAATGCGGGCTTCTTGACATATCGAACGGAGTAAGAGGTATTTCAATCGGATTTATGCTTGGCTGCGCTGCCCTTCCACTGGTTGGTTTCCTTGTCGTCCTGCCTGGAGAGCCACGGCACCTGTGCCAGTAATTTAACCTCTTCTCTTCGTCGCTCTCCTATCCTCAAATCAGCTTCCTATTGTGCTACCACCTGCTGTTGCCGGTGATGAGTCGGGGCCAGTTCACGCTGTGTGTTTTCACCTCGAACACATACGTCTCCGCCTCATTTACTTTAGTTTGAAGATCTCCGCACTAACACTATATTCAGTCTTCGTCACTTACTGTCGGGCCCTTCTTTTCGCGAGTGGTCCGACGCCATGCCCTCTTCGTCATTCTAGGTTCTGCTTCGACGTCTCTTTTGGGCTTGGATTGTATATCTCATCTCTTGATTGGTGAAAGTGACTTGATTTTAAAAGATTTATCTAGAAAAAAGAACTTCAATCTTGGTACGATTCTTTACTCCAGTGTTTTAACCCAAAGGATTTATTGCCTGTTATTCTATAGGGTATAAAATTTTTTATTAATTTAAATCGATAAAAAAGTATTACTTTTCTCATTCAGTAAAATAATCATTACTATAATCATAGAGGTTTATCTAATTTGTTTATTTCTCTAATTTTTTTTGTTAATTATATCTCTCAATTTTTTTATCATTTTAATCTGATATCAAAGGTTTGATTTGCTGTTTTCGTGTGCTATGTCGCTCTATAGATACTAGTGTTTTTTAGGATATAGTAGTAGGTGATGCTCCGTGCGAGTGTGGATGTGTTGTCATGTGTGTGTGTGGGTGTGTCGTTTATTGTGTTGTGTTGTGTTGGGGTGTGTTTGCGGATGTGTGTCAACGTTGTGGTTGTTATGTTATTTGATGTGTTTGTTTCGTAGATGATTTTTGTGTTTGAGTTGTTCTGAGTATAGGGTGTGAGATGTGTTTGAGAGGTGTGTGTGATATGATAGTAAAGTATGTTTGGGGATTAAGTGGGTGGCATGAGTGTGTTTTAGTGGAGAACTGTCGTGATTGGTCATCTATGTGGCATGCTTGTCTCGACTTGTTATGAGTGTTTGTGTTTGAAATAATGTGGTGGTGTGAGATGTGTATTAAGGAATGTTTGTTTGTGTTGTTGTTTGTGTTGTTGTTGTGTTGTTTGTTTGTTAATATAATATTTTGATATGTAGTGAGTGTGTATAGTTGTTGTTTCTGTAAATAGCATGTACAGAGTAGTGTGTTGCTTGGATCGCTATAGATAGAGTGTATTAGATTAAAGATAGTCTGTGGATATGTGTTGTTATATTTCAGATCCTTCTTCTTCATTTATTTGGTAATTCCACATAGTTAATAACATCTTCTAGTATCAATACACGCTTGCTTCAAGAATTCACTTGTTTTCTTAAACAAAATAACTAACACCGCGGAGCTTACAACGTAAGTGTACGGTCTACTGTTTTTCTATTATTAAGTTTCATTATGTTAACCCCTATCATCCCTTTTTCCTTGCTGCATACAAATTTAGCCTGCCCTCGTTGGCGTGACCTCCTTTTGACGGTCGTTTTTCTTTTTCTTCCTTACTTTAACTTACTGGATCATATTTTGTTCTCCTTACTTCCCATTTTTCTTCTTCCCCGTGTTCTTCTCTTCCATCGCCCCTTCTTCGCCTCGACATTTCTCTTTGGCCTTTATTTACTTTTTCTTCTTTTTCTCTCCGCCTCATTCTGTCCTTGATCCATTTCCTTCCATTCTTCTTCTCTTTTTCCTGTTCTCTCTCTCTCTCTTCTTCCCTCTTCTCCTCCTGTGTTCTCCTCTCTCTCTCTCTTCTCTCATTTCTCCTTCTTCTTTTCCTTCTTCTGATTGCACTCTTCATTAGTTTCTTTCGTTCTTGTTCGTCTGTTCCTTGATTGAAGTTTGGCCGTTTTTTATCGTTTCTGGCGTTGCCCTGTTGTTTTTCCCGCCCTTGTGTGTGCTTCCTTTTTTTTGCCCGGCTGCGTTTTCTTCTTACTCCCTCCAGGTGACGTCGCTTTTGGTCGTTTGTCTTTTGTCAGGCTTGTTTCGTTGATCTCCTAGTCTCCTTCTTCTCAAGGCGTTATGCGCACTTCCCCTCTACCTTCTCTCTTTGGTCCCATTCTCTCCCCCTTTTACTTTCTGCCGGCTGTTTTCTGCTGCCTGCCCGAGTTGGTTGCCTCCATGGTTTTCCCATTTCATTTCTCATTGTCTGCCCTTGTGCTGGTTCCGTCTTCTTCTTCTGTATGTTGCCTGGGTCCCTCTTTTCCTTCCCAGGCTGACATGTGCTCTTTTTTGCCTCTGCTTCGCATATGTGCACGCATGCGCTTACCGGCCCGGGTCGTGACTTTCGGTCCGCTGCTGTTTTACGTCGTCCTTTGCTCCTCGCTTTGGCGATCTATTTCCTTTCAGGTCCCCTTTTCATCTTTTGCTCCTCTTTTGCTTCCTCTTTGTGCCCCCTGCATGTGTCGCCTCCGTTCCTTTCTGCCATTTACGGAGCTTTTCACGTCCGCCCACTTCTTCGCTCGGTGTTTTGACAATTATTTTAATTTCCGATCATTCATCTTCTTTTTTTCTTTCGTACCATTACTATTTATTTTTGATATCTACGTCTTACTTTTCCCTTACTCACCTCTATTGGTGTTGTTTGCTTTGTGTCGTATCTTTCGATTAATTTTTCGCCTTTTATCCTTTTTCTGCTTGTTCTTTTCTATGTTTTCCTTGGCGTTTCCCCGACTTCCTTATGTGCCTCTTTCTCCTTTTCCTTTTCCCTCCACTTAGTCTCACCCATGTTTTCCTCTGTTCCTACTCTCCGCCCTGTTCTCTGCCTTCTCTCTTTCTCCTCTCTCCCCTCTCCCTCTTCTCTCCTCTCCTCTCTCTCTCACCTCTCCTCTCTCTCTCTATCTCTCTCCTCTTCTCTCACTATTTATTCCTTCGACATTCGTACTCGGTCTCCTCTCTCCACTCACTCTTCTCTTCTCTCTCTCTCCTTAAGAATCTCTTACTGCCTTTTCTCTTCTTTTTCGCTTTGACGTGCGCTATTCTTCTCTCTCCTCTTCCCATCATTTCTTCTTTTTCTCTTCTCTTTTTCTCTCACTACTGTTATTTTCATTACATTAAATTCTTTATTTCTCTTTTCCTTTGTCCCTTGATCCTTCCTCCTCCAGGCAACCGTTATGTTTCCATTTTCCGTCACTCTGCTTAACCCCTACAGTTTTCTTCGAGCTTTTTTACGACCACGTTTGCCTCACGTACTTTTGCCTTCACCTTTTTACTGCTTTCTTTCTTTTTCTGACCCTTTTGCGTGTACTGTAATTCCTGAACCTGCCCCGCCAAGCTTAATCTTACTGTTTTTTTTTGCCCGCGGCACTATTACTACTCCACTACTTTGCCCAGCTGCTTAATTCCCTCTTTTTTTCTGTAATCTTCTTCCCCATACCTCACGGCGGCTCTTCCCTTTTCATTTCTTCTTCATGCCTTATACGTTGATTTTTTCTCCCGTCTCTTCTTGCTACATTTTTTGCCCCTTTGCCATTGACACTTTTTTCGCAACTTCCACATCATGCTCTCTCTATATATATACTCTCTCGTCTTCTCTTCTAATTACTCTCTCTCCTATTCTGCTATATTCTCTTCTCTCTCGTCTATCTATATTTCTCATTTATCTTACTTTTACCCACTCGCGCCACCTTACTTGCCCCTTTATCCGACGTGCGCTTTTTTACACCCCTCTGGTCACCGACTTTTATATTTTTCTGGTCTGACGCGCTACATTCTTCCACTTCCGCCCATCGCCCCACTCCCGCTACCGTCGCATGCCGATTCCTCGCGTTCCCGTCCCTCCCTTTCACTTCGTTCGCTCTTTTATTTGCCATTTTCTACCACAACTATAACTTTTTACTCTTCCGATAGTACATCTCTATTATACTTTTCTCCTATTTTATACTATCGTCCTACATCTTCTCTCTTATATATAATATTATATAATATATTCTATTTTATCTACGTATAGAAATAATGTATTATCATATATATATATATATTCTATATATATATATCTTATATCTACGATAATATATTATATATATATTATATTATACTATACTATATTATATATATATATTACATATATATTATTATATATATATATATATATTATTTTACTATTATTTATTTATGCATAGATTAAATGTCCATCCCACGTACTATAATATGTAATCACCTGTGTTAAAATATATATACAATAAGAAAACCAATTAATTCTCTGATATTTTGCATATAAGAAATTTTACATAACAAAATTCAAAATTGTCTTAATTTCTTTATACGAAATGAGTCGAAAATTTTAGTTTTTAACTTCGTGTTGTCTCCTGGAATTTTTGTATCTATCATTACAATTCATTTTATAACTGCTTTGCAATAATTAATTAGAACTTATTTTTATTAAGTTAATAATCTCCAAAGGGCAGACCCCTTTACTAGAGAATAGTGTTGGACTTTTCTTCAGAAAAAATAAACAATTTACTCTTTTTTTCGATAGTTTATTTACCTTGAGTCATTGAAAGTATAGTTAATACAAGCTTAAGCTCATAGACCATTATATATACTATTATATTCTTTACTATATAATATATATATTCCAGATGTTATTCTATATATATATATATTTTATTATATATATATATATATATACTTTATATTCTGCGCGTATGTATGAGAGAGACTATATGTGTAAGTAAAAATTATATTAAATGATAGAAAGTTTATATATTTTCAAATATAAAATAAAGTTGAAATAATTCCTGCATAAAAACAACAAAATAGAAATCCTTTTTCTCTACTCAAATTGAAAGAATACGTAATAGTAAAAGAGTTTTCAGTTGCACATCAAAACGAAGAGGAGCATTAAACTTAATGAATTTCAAAATAATCAGAACAGCTTTACTATATAATTCAATTAGCTTTATAAATTATAGCTCTACATGAGGGAAAGCTTTATAAAAAAAAAAGAGGAAAAATGTTGCGATGGAAATAGTTTAAAGTATTTTAAATCGTGGGAAATTTCAGAGCAGCTTTCATTTTGCCTAAAGGAAATCAAATGCATTTAGTATAAACATAATATGCATTAGTATTAATAATGAAATCTATTTAATGATGGAGTTTATATTTACAATATTCTAAATTTAAATCGAAATTTATATAATGTAAAATTTGAATATAGAATATTCTGAATCAATATTTTATTTTAAATTAAAACTTCAGTACAATTATTCTAATTTCTAAAGAGCTAAATTATATTTTAATTTTTTTCCTTTTTCCTCTTCAGTTTTATCCATGCTCATTATTTTTTCCAACAAGAATTTTATTTCAAATTATGTTCAAGTTCCATGAACGTAGCACTCTAGCCTGAAGAGCCAAACCGATTTCTGAATAAAATTTCCTCATAAGTTACAATATTTTCCCTAATTTTTAATTTCTATGAAAATTTCACTTTCGATCCTCATCAGGATGAAGTTAACGGTTGCAGGAACTTTTTTGAAAGAGGTCCATGCATAACCGTGTGTTTGTGTGCACTTGTCAAGTAACAGATGCACTTCAAAAAATTAAAGTAATTTTGGGTTAACTATCTCTTCTCTATCTCCTTCTCTCTCTTAATCTCTTCTCTCTCTTTCTCTCTCTCTTCTTCTCTCTCTCTCTCGTCTCTCCTTCTCTCTTCTCTCACTCTCTCTCTCTCTAGATCCTTACTATCTTCTCATCTCCTCTCTCTCTCTCTCTCTCTCTCTCTCTCTCTCTCTCTCTCTCTCTCTCTCTCTCTCTCTCTCTCAAAAGAAGTGACCACACAAATTTAGTAACTCTTTTTACCACTTATCAAACAGTAAATGAAATTTTCAAAATGGGGAGCTTATTTAATGTATTATGAACGAAAAAAATAATAATCTAAAACAATTGTTCTCAGCTACTTGTTAACATTTTTCTTTGTGTTTTCTAAGAAAACGCGATTAATAATTCTTTTTATTTGCACTTGGAATTAAGGAAAAAGAGAAATAATGAGTTTTATTGGATTATTATTAAAAGTTACAATTTAACTTTTTGTCGATATATTATATATATATTATATATAATATTATTTATATATAATATATTTATATTAATAATATATATATATTATTTACTATTATATGATAAGATATTATAATTAAGATATATAGTATAAATTAAATATATTAAATATTATTTATAAATTACTTTATTAAGATCGGTAAAATATTATAAAAGGTTCTCATTAATTAATTCGAATGGGTTATTATATATTTAAGCACTTAATTTCATATCAATGAATAATACAAATAAAAAATGATATATGAATCAATACACATCTAAAGAAATAAAGGTATCGCAATAATTTTTGCAAAGTGGTGGGATATTTTCATAATGGTTAACGATCAGAATACTTTTTAAGTTCGTCTCTCCGTCTTCTATATATCAATAATTATATGTATCAAATTATTTAGTATTTACTCTTATAATAACTAATGATATCTATCTATATTCATATATTCCATGGCTCCTATCTCTATCATTACGTCGAAAAATATATTTCTTGTTCCCTCTTAATAATCTATTATTAAACACTACCCCTGCTTGTTTATACTATATATCTTTTCCATACGTTATCTATACACCCCCATCCCGGCGCGTCACCTCTACATTATTCACCAGGTATGGGGTGTTTGTACTCATCGTTACATTTAATTTAATATCTATCTCCTCTCATATTCTACTTATCATCTATATATTTCATCTATATATAGTATATCTATCTATATTATATATCATTATTATTAGTTTTTTGTATTTATAGATCTTATATTTACTTCATAAGTTATCTTCTGTACTTCATGATCTCCCAGAATCACCAGACTCGTTGCTAATTCGGTATATATATTCAGGAAATTTATCCTATTTTCTGTTCGTTTACATTATTTTGTTAGCACATCCTGAATTCGCTAACCACGGAGAATAGCAATCGCTATCGGTGTATATTCGGTTATAAAGAGATTACTTTTAAACTACACCTCATTACTGTTTATATCCTATATATACATACTCATTATAATTTCCCTTACCGCTCCATTACTTCATTCTTGCTTTTATTGCTTACTCTAGCTTCCCCCCTTCTACCTTAAGGCTTAATATACGTCTATATACTATTTAATCTATCTACTATCTACTTATATATATATCTATCTCTTACTAATTACTATACTATATCTTACTTATATCTATATATACTCTTAATGATTATCTATATATATTCTTATATCCTCATTATTATCTACTCTCAGTGAGTGGGCTGGTTTATAACCAACCCCTTTGGTTACCCTTGGTTTACCCATCTAGGTTTCAACTCACCTAACAAAATTCACACACACGTGGTTATATACCTCACTCGCTACCCCCCCCCTGGCTCCACATCTTTAACATAACTGTATATTTTTCTAACTTGTTTTCCTATTTGACTGTTGAATTTAGTTTTTCTCCACATATTATTTCCACCTTCAGATAGAGTACTGTACACCCGGCTACCTCCACCTATTCTGCTGCTTTTTATATTATATTAGTGGATGACTCTCTACTATCTTCTAATATTCGTCTATAATATCTAGGTCTCTTATCTATTCTTAATACTACTATACATATTATCTTCTATATATATATATCTACTATTACTCTATTATTCTTATAATTTACTCATTACCTATTAACATCCTTTATACACCTTTATCTATATTATCCCCATATTTCAATTTTCATCCTTCCTCATCCCATTATATATATATATTATATATTAACTATACTATGAATTATTAAAATGAGATGTGGTTTTTCGATTTTTAAAATTATTAAATGCTGATATTAAATTAAATTTTTCATTTGGATATCTTATTAAATTTCAATAAAAGACTAAACAAAACCATTAGCGGTGATGTGCCACCGGTAGGCCTGCATGAAATCATTGACAGAACCGCTTCCTGAAGAGCTCGCTTGCTAATACTGCGCCGCAGCGCTTGAAACTTGGCTTATCAAAATTTACTCTCAAACTTAATTGACTAATTAAAAATTGCTAGCTCAAATTTGACTTAAACGCTTTACAAGAACTAAAATTATCACAACTAAAAACATTTATTGAAATTCACCGAAAATAGAATCCTTTCTAATACACTGACATGTTCTCTTTTTAGCTAGTAATAAATTCCCCCAGGCCTTCCTAACTGTGGACCGTAAGAAAAAAAATTACAATGACTTCTTTATATATATATATATGATATAAATATGAATATATAATATATAATATAATATATATATATATATAATTAATTAATATATACTATATATACTATATATATATATATATTATATATATATATATATATATATATATATACTAAATATATAATATATATATAATAATATATATATATATATAATTATATATTATATATATTAATCATTTATATAATATATATATAATATATATATACATATATATATATATTATTATATATATATAAATATATATATACTATATAGCTAGTAATGGGCCCACCTGCGCGAACCCACCCTTTTCGATATGAATGAATAGAGATATGACTTAGGCTTATGTGGATAGATATTGAACCAGACCGAGGTCCTGCAATCATAGTGTTTGTCTGTGTTGTTGTCTGTTGTTTTGTTTGTAATTCATTATGTATTATTATTCTATTATTATTAATACTTCGAAGAAATTATGATCACGGAGTGATCAAAATTTCGAGCCGATCCCTGCTCCGACTCCTGACTCCGACTCTCCAGCTCCTGCTCTGCGCTCCGGCTTATGAGCCGCATCCGGCTGCCGCTGCCGGCTCCGCGTCCGGCTCCGGCCTTCCCGGCCGCGGGTTTTGGGTATTCAGACGTCCGGCTTCGCTCGAAGCAAATGACTATCCCCGAAGGGGATTCACTTCTGAGTTGTATTTTTTTAACCCTTCCTGCGTGTCCTTCACCACAGCCCTAACGCCAACGCGCACCGCAGCCGCACCGCACCGCATCCGGCGACCGCACCGCTCCGTGCCATAGCGCACCGCTTCCGACTCATCCTCGGAAGTTTTTTATTATTATTATTATCTTTTAAATTTAATATTATTATTTTTAAATTCAATTATTTATTTTTTGTTATTATTCCACACCAGGTTCTTCTTCGCATCGCCGGGTTTTCTGAGTCCCCATAATACCATCTACAAAGGGTTAAGGTTATCTGATTTCTATTTAACTAATTTGAGGGTGTTCAGATGGGAGGTAACCTCGTCGTAGGACGAGTTACGTCCCCGTTGGGTCCCCTCCGATGGGGGGACCCCCTTCACCCTGTCGTAAAAAAAATCAGAAAGTGTTCGTAATTGGCTTAAAATTTGTGAGAGGAATTCCAGCAGTTGAATTTTCTAGAAATACTGATGATGTGGAATGCTGTGAGTTTGCTCCGGCACCGTGTCTTGGAGCCAACTGCGGGCCTATTAATAAACAGTCGTATAACAACACAATTTGTGTAACCTATACTACGTTTTTCAAAGTCGTAGAAGGGGTTTCGAATATCATGGTTTTGATAAGTAGTCTGTGTAGGGTGTCTAGGACCTCCCCATTAGGGGGTCCCGAATCAAATAACTTCATAAGGCATCAAAAAAAAAACAAAAAGGAGAAGAAGAAAGAAGAATGAAAGATGAATAAAGGAGGAAAAGAATGAGAGGAGTCTGACTCTCAAAGGAGTAATGAGTTGACAGCTGCAACCGGTGCTGGGCTCCCGTGAGGTGCCGAGTTTAAAAATATTGGTGTATAATTGATACAATGTTGGTGGCCTTTTATAATTGTTATTGGGTCTGTAGATTTCGAAATAGTGGTTTCAGACCATCAAGAAAACATTTAAAAAATAAATAAATTAAACCTAAATAAATAAATAAATAAAATTTTCTTATTCTTTTTTAGTTTATAACTTACAAATTTTACGTTTTTAACAGCTACCCTAAATGAGCAGTAAACTCACTAAAATCAAACTATCCCAATCCCAGCCAGCACCCCAACGTCTGCCTCCTGACCCATCTGTGATCTATTTTGATCTATTGATTAAGGCCACATTTTGAGTATCATTTTTGGATTAAACATATGACATAAAAATCGAAAGTTATCTTTTATACAACAATCAACACAATATATGTGAAAACGTAACAGAAGTGTTTCGCGTTATAAGTCAGGCCCCATCCTTCTGGTTAGGGTTGTCTTCTAGGGTTAGCATTGTTAAATAAACTGGCTTTTGGTGTACACTGCATCCTTTCGTTATTGGGTGAGAGAGAGAGGTTACATTCTTCTTAAGAGCGGACAAATTGAAAGCCTCTTCAGTCAGCTTGCTTGCTCTGACTTTAAAACTACTATACAAAATGGTTTCTCTCCCGTGAATAATAAAATTTCTGTAAACGTATATTGTACACTGGAAGATATCGCACCCAAAAGTTTTTCTTAAACTTAACTTTCCGTCGTAAGACAAATGAAGAACGTTACTTTGCCTGTTCCGATTCATCTTACACCCATAACAGACCATTATTCCTATCCTGTAAAGAATTAAGTCGGGTGTTCGATGAAGTTAATACTTGAATAGATAAAATTTCTTCATCAGTGACAAATTCGTGGGGAGTTGCGATCCTAAGGGCGAAAGAAGGTGACTCCAGCAGGGAAAGGGATGAATACTCAGTGCAAAAACAATATTGAATCCTTGATTTACGTTTTGGTGGAGACCTAATTCAACGGGGATATTCCGCCCCACCACTTCCTTTGGTGTTTGTGTAAGTGGTAAAGAAAATATTACACGCGTTTTATCGCAAGATCACGAAGATAATATCTAAAAGGGTTGATTGAAGTTGATTAGCTGGACGAACTTATTAACCTCCTCGCCATGTAATACTCAGATACTACGCCGATTTGTACATGAGCACAATATACTATCGAAATACACAGGAAACACACCAGTTATCGAGCCTCATACCGTTTTGAAAAAATTCGACCCGAATCTCCTTTATGAAAAAGAGATAAATCACCGAAAGGGTATTCCAGAAGAAACAACTTGAAAAATACGATCAGCAAAGAGATAGTTTATATCCGTTATATCACAACTGAAGCGCTTGGAAAGTTAGAACAATACATCGAATGCTCCACAATGTAGTGTTTAAATCTGTTAGAACCTTCTTATAACGTAGGAAACTCGAAATCTTATTAAATATTTTTAATATAATTTATACCTGATTGTGTAATTTTATTTATAGTACTGTTTTAAAAAGAAACATACCTATCAATTAAGATGTAATATTAAAAATTGGTTTTTTCATACATGGAATTGTATTCTTTATATTACTAACCTGCGAATTATATGCTAACCAAATAACAGTGTTTTTCAAACAATTAAATATAATTAACAAACATGGCATCATATGAACTAGGAAAAGTTAAGTACAATACGACACGCAACCTAACGCCAACTTTACGCCCTAGATAAACCTGTTAACATTAACAAAGTTTCCACCACTTGACAACAGCCAATAAAGCTAATTAACTTTTACATTACACAAACGTAACTCTATCCTATTACTTTTTTTTCTCCCAAGCATATCTCTACAGCATATAACCGTTAATCTTACATTGACACATCGTACATTTATTCAAAAAATGTATCATAACCATACCCTAAAACCTCAATAATATCTAATGAGTAAAAACGAAGTAAATGTAAATTTTTAAGCATCTCTTTTTAAGAACTCCGCCGCCTCCTCAAGAAAAAAATAAAGCCAATCCAAACATAAAATGATTGTTTAATATTTTAACCATTTTTGCATAAAAGTGGGATGCAGAATGACTTATTATAGTTGACCCCTCTGACAGGAATACATACAATGTAGCACTAGCCATTTGGTTACGTTAAATAGTAAAGGAACACATCGTTGGAATTAACGAAACTCCTCATGAAAGATATCACAACAAGCCATAGAGAATGCCGGGAGATGTCAACCGTATTGAACACACTGTGAAAAAAACTATCCTAGTGAAGAAAATAGTGTATAGAACATCCCCTAGAATGTAATTGAATTCTTTCTTTCAAACCAATCAGAAGAAAGTAAACACAGAATAGCGACGTACACGAATGAACCATATCAGGTTCAAAAGGGTTATATATTCTCGTAACAACAACAACGAACAACAACCAATAAACATAAGCTAAAAGATAAGTTCTTTAGATTACTAACTACCCCGAATATTATGCTAAACGTAACATTGTTTCACATTAAATAAAGCTAACATAGCAACATTAAAAGTAAACTAAGAACATATGTACAACGGCACAGAATCATAACACCAAAACTTAAGCCCATGACATAGAAGGTTAAAGCCATAACAAAGTTCCACACTTAACACCTGTAAGTAACTGACCATTGAATACAAAACGTAACCTAAAATCATACTTTTTACCAAAAACATATCTTCTAACATACTTAACGTTAATTTTAATCATTGACCCAGTATATTATTTACACACAAGAATTACAATAAACCTTGTTAATCAGTTATCCATACAGAGCAGCGAAAAAAGTAGGCTAACGTAAACAAAAGTTTCCAAACTTAATAAAGCTAACATAACCATAACCTTGAACTAAGAATTATGTGGATGTTGACTATTTGGCGAAGGTCGCGAGAACCCTTAGACATTCAATCGATTCACACCAGACCTTACGCACGAATAAACCACTAACATTAACAAAACTTTCGCTATTTTTTTAAACAGCCCAAAGTAAAATGACCTAACACATGTCGTACAAATGTAGAAACTATATCCACACTTTTCATAGCATATCTCTAACATAATCAATGTTAATTTATACATAACTACCCCGTAATATTTAAAACCAAAAGTTTAGTCATAAACCTGTCTAATTCATCAATATCTGACAAAGAATAAATGCTAACGTAAACAAATGTTTTACATATTCAATTCGTAATATTTCACAAAAAAATTCACTATCATCATAACCTCGTCTACATATCATCAATCCCCATCCCCCACAAGCGAATAATTTCAAAAAACATACACAAAGTTTTAA
>JABUQX010085664.1:0-7500 GCA_015478945.1 Trachelipus rathkii
CCGGAACCAGTGGTGGAAGCAGATAGAAGTGTAGAAAGAGGCAACATCATGGTGGACAAGTCGGAGGGTCCGAATATAGATCGCACGGTCTATATTATGAATCGAAGTTATTGGAAGTGGCGTGAGGTACCCTGATGCATGATGTAGGTATGACATGAGAGCACAGTCAAAAGAGTTTATCTGATATCGGATGTGTATACCGGTACCAATGATCCAGCGTGCGAGAGGCGCACCTGTGCAGGAACAACCAAATGTTATGATGCGCGGGTTCATGCTGAGAGTATTAGAAAGTAGAACGGACGGGAGAGATAGGGACATAAACTGGGATCTAAACTGAAGTGATGGCTTCACATGTGGTTTATCATTGCAAGTATTGGTTGGTTGCAAAGGTTTTGTTTCGATTTCTGTGTAAGATTGTGTTTACAATCTTGTGAGGGGGAGTTGTATGGTAGGTTGGTTCGTATGCCAGATTGATTCTTAAAAACCAACTAAATCCGCAAATGCAAATTCAAATACGAAGATTTCGTAGTAGCAGCGTAAATAATAGATATTTATTAGCGTTCGGAATGGTTTTTGTGAGAACAGTCTCTGCAAGGGAAGAGTATCAGTAAGTTTTCTCTATCATTGGATTTCTGTTCATATAAAATATGCTCCAATCCGATGGATAAAGAATTGTTTAACAATAAAGTGTATGGGTTGAAATGCTACAAATTGAAAGTGGTATATTGTTGCCTGCGCCAAGAAGAGTTTCAGTGTAACCATCTTGAGTAGTTAGGTGTCGTTGAAAATCGGACCGTAAAGTTACGTTGAACTCTCGCGTAACTTCTATAAAATTTATAAACTTGTGTTGATAATACGTAAATTTTGTCTATGATAGTAAAAGATTTGATACTTTAAAGTTTAAAAGTTTAAAGAATGTAGATATCAGTGAAAAATTGTATTTTTCATCAGAATTTGTGGAAAGTTAGCATCGAAAATATAGTGTGGATTTAAAGTAGTTAAAGTGTGTTAATCTTGGATTATAGGAAATATATGTAGGTTTCGACTAACGCATTTGAAAGGCAATAATAGAAGTCTATATGACGTTGCAATACCGTATGTAACTTACGATCTAGAATCTCTCTATGGTATTTTAATAGTCAGGTTGCTGTTCTTAACGCTTCATTAATAGTGAACGATATGTTCACGCGTGTGAGATGAGACAGTTCTACATTGGAGTAGGCTACAGTATCAGTGCTATTTATGAATATAAGTTAGCGTTGCAGTTAACCCGGCAATCTGCTAGTAAAATATGGTGTCTTTATAAACGTAATATTAGTTGTAAAATAGGTTGATATGATGTTTGGGGTATTTTGGGTAAAATAGTAAGCTTGATACATCACTTTGGGATCTAGTGTGAGTTACGTTACTGTACGTACAACATTATTAGACCATTAAAAAGGCTTATCTATTGTCTGGATCTCTTTAATGAACAATCATGTGTGTGAGGGTTTCGGAACTGTTGGAATATTATTATTGCAATAAGACAGGTGATGAGAAATATCAGAATCAAGGTGCGTAATGATTGAACGCATAAATGGTTTTACGTGGAATTAGTATTACGTTTATGGAAAGACGTAGGTGAGAAGCAAAGGTGTATATAATTATTATTATTATTATTATTAATTATTATTATATTATTTTATTACTTATTATTATTATTAATTATATTATTATTATTTATTATTATTATTATTTTATTATTATTTATTATTATTATTAATTAATTATTATTATTATTATTATTGTTCTTACCTTGTATATTTGCTAGTATGATAGAGTGTGTGAATGTCGCAGTAAAAGTGTGTAATATTTATTAGGTTAGGGTTTTAATTATTATTATTATTATTATTATTATTATTATTATTATTATTATTATTATTATTATTATTATTATTATTATATTATTATTTATTATTATTATTATTATTATATTATTTATTATTTAATTATTATTATTATTGTTAGTCGTTATTGGTTTCCATCATATATTCATGATTATTCATTATTAATAATGTACGTATTAGAATGTATATATATATAGGTATTTTTTTGTTTAAGGGCCGATTGGAGACCTGGTGCAAACCTAGTGCAGACCTGGTGCAGACCGGATTGAAACTGCTGTGGAACGCTGTCTGTGGATCCGCGTTGCAAGAAGCTGGTGGTGTGGATTCCAGTGTTATTGGGTGAATTACCCTAGTGTAGGGCTCCAGAGCTCACTTGTGGAGCTCACGGCGGTGTGAAAACGCACTAAAAGAAGAATTGGAGGTCGCCGATGATAGCACTCCCTATAATAAAGAAGTAGTGGAGGGTGCCGATATAGCACTCCCTATAATAAAGAAGACTTGGAGGGTGCCGATATAGCACTCCCTATAATAAAGAAGATTTGGAGGGTGCCGATATAGCACTCCCTATAATAAAGAAGAATTGGAGGGTGCCGGTATAGCACTCCCTATAACACCGAAAAATCTGAGGGTGTCGTTGTAGCACTCACTACTATCACGAGGAGCATCAAGGTGGTTGCGAAAACACCATCAGTGGACTTGTCATTGCGGTTGGAGGATTAGAGGTCTGCACTAACTGGATACTAATAAAGTTACGTATGGTAAAGTTGCCTTTTAAAGTATCTCTATAAAGTAGTGGTACTGAACATATATAAATTGAGAAACATTATACTGTTGTACAATTGTTATAAAAAAACTTGATACCTATTTGGGACCTTGGTGTCCTAGTGTAGATAAGAATACTATTCATGTGTATATTTGTATTTATTGAGTAACGTGTATATATTAATATTTTGGGGGATATATATAGATAGGTGTAGCTAGATAGTTAGGACGAGGTGTGCATTTATATATATATATTTATCAGTATTTCTTGTTTATTATATAATGAAAATATTTATCTGGTGTTTTTCTCCGAACCCCTGTTAGAGACGTGAACCCTTGCCTTGGCTCAGTATACCCTCCGTCAGCACGTATTGGTGGAGCCGGCAACAATATATATATATATAATATATATTTATATATATATATATGATACAACTTCGTAGCTTAGGGAAATTATCACCATATACGTATTATATATCTTAATATTTATATATATAAATATATATATATATATATATATATATATATATATATATATATAATACATATATATATATATATATATATAATATATTATTATATCTATATATATATATATATCTATATTATATATATATATATATATTATATATATATATTATATATTATATATATATATAACTATATATATATACTTACTACTAGTATACTATATTACATAATACCATGAGCTATTCCTTCTAAAACGTTTTCTATAGGTTGATTCCATGATTAACTATAAAGTTAAATATTTAAAGTTATTCTTTTCTTTCATTATTCTTAAGTATTTTAGTAATTTCTTTATTATATTATATGTTTTAGTAATTATTTTTTGTTATGATTATTATTTATTATGTATACGAATGTCAACCATATTATTTATAAAACAATAATACTTATAAGTTACAATTTATATTCTAAATTCTAACCAGACAACATCTCGCTATTCAATTTGGGCCACACCGAACTCCGCCATTTTTAATGGGCCTGAAAGCGTTTATTTAATAGTTTGAATATTCTTACTTTTTCGTTTTCCATTTGATAATCTGTTAAATTTCATTATGTAGTAATTCATTTATTTCGACGCAACTTTCGCAAAAAAATAAGAAAACTTTATCGTAACATAATGAAATTTGGAAAATTGCGATCGTTTCTATAATGGTAACTCGTGCTAAGCACGAGTAGCACGAGTGTAGGAGTCGCCTCTGATATATATATATATCTATATATATATATATACTAGATATATATATATCTATAGATATATATATATATATATATATTATATATAATATATATATTATATTATTATTATTATATATATTATATATATATAGATTATATATTTATATATATACCTATATATTATATTATATATTATATATATATCATAATATATATATATATATATTAATGTATATATATATATATATATATATACCTATATTATATTATATACTATATCTATACTATAATATATATATATATACTATATATTATATATTTATATATATATATTAATATTATATAATATTATATATACTCTATATATATTATATATATACTATATATATATATATATTCAATGTTATATATTATATATATATTATATATATTAGACATAAAAGTATTCAAATTGGTATATACATACAGGATATAATAATCAGGAAATCATATATTGCTCTGATTTGTTATCATTTATATGAAGTAAACATCTATACTAACGTGTGTTTCTTTTTTTTTTTACAGAGCTATAACACCTTCACTCAGGGCAGAGCCCTAATCAACCGGAGGAGGTGTACTCTACTTAACGTCCGAGAGGAACGAAGCAAGCCCAAGGCAGAGATTAGCTCACATTCTCCCACCCGATCAGTTGCGACCTGGTACCCTCCGCTTTGTTGGCGAGTGCTCTATACAGCTGAGCTATCGGGCGCTTTTTTTATATAATTAAATAATATAAAATATTACTTTAAAAAAAAAAAATTAGATACTATAAACTCCTAGAATACAACATACGTAACAAATTTCATATATCACATACACAACAATACTATAATACCATAATTTAAATTCACTACTATTATTAATACTATCACTTATCATTACTAATCATATCACTACTATCACTAATCACTGCACTATGTTTTTTATATTAATACTTGCTATGCTCTACAATATTTCAACAACATAATAATATATTTAATCAATATCTCACTATATAAAACAATTTTCACTACTAATATTACAACTGTAATTATTTTTTATCATTATCACCGAACAATGCACTGTTATTACTATTAGTATGTTTGCGTATATATATATATATTTCACTATGTTAGGAAATTTATCTAACAAAACTCCATTCTTACAAAATTATCAGGGAACATGATTTTTATTTAATCATTATCCACAAAATCACTGATATAATTTAGTATGTTAAAACGCATAACTATCAGCCATCCATTCGCCGGAATAGATAAATGTGATGAATAGAAGGGTTTCCAGCCTTGCTACGCAGTGGAAAGAGAATTTGGAAATTTACTTCATATGACTCGACGATAGACTTGGGAAAACGCAGCTCCACCTCTGCAATTTAACTGCTTTTTAAATTTCTTCTTTATAATTATATCTTGTATTTATTTCCAAATAGGCCAAAAGAAATGATTTCAAAAATTTTGCTGCTCCTCCAACCAAACATAAAATGAAATAAATTTAAATGTTTTAAATTATATTTTTACCATTTTTTTAAAATCCAAAAATCGTAATTTTCTTTTCCTTGAAATTTCTAGCCACCATGATTGAATCAAATGCTTTTCTTTCTTTCTTCTCTTAAAATATTCCAATAAAATCTTCAGAAGATTCGCAGATTCGACTTCATCTCTTCAATAAATCGCCTCTGACTATCCATCTTCTTTCCATCTCTACTCTCATTAATATACTCTCCATATATATATATACTATATATATACTATAATATATATTACTTATATATATATATATAATATATACCCTACTATATATATATATCATATATATCATATCTGATATATATATATTTTATCATTTTAGAAGAGTTTTTATTTTGGAATATAGTTTTTGATGGCAATTTTTAAGAATTGCTTTCGTTGGTAGAAATACGCAGTTTTCTACTTTCTTGAATATTAATTTATAATTAAATTAATAGATGAGGTGGGGGGTCGGCAATAAAAACCGGAGAAAGGACGATGCAGTAACAACTATTGCAAAAAAAAATAAAAAAAATATCTTTTGCATTAAAGTTAGACTGTTACATGTAATAATTTCTCATTAATTTTTAGGAAGTGATGCAAATAATTTTTGGTAGTGGTGAATTTGCGGGCTATAATTTCGTCTGTTTAGCAAGGCCTTTTAGCGGTAAATAATACTAATCCGTGATCTAATAGTTTTTTTTAATCTCTTATTTTATCTCTTTTCACAAACAAAATATATTAGTTAAAAGAATTATTTCCATGTCTGCGCAATTATTTCAGTGATTATCCTAATTTCAAATCAACTCTAACAAACATTTCTCTTCATTCTAAAAATAAACTAATCGTTCCAGATAACACATGATATTCAAAAGCGTCTACGGGCAACACACATCTAAAAGAGAAAAGGGGAGCACCTGAATATCCGACTCAGTAAAAGACAATGGCGGCAAATCCATATTTATTCGCATTTCATATATATATCATATACTATAGATGCATACATATAGGTAATAGCCATAAAAATTAATTCATATTTCTGTAAAAGAATCATGAAGCATTATATGTATCATTAATATTTAATTAGTCTATAGATTATACATCCATGAATGCCTCAATTAATCATTTTTAAATCATTTAACCATAAATGGATTATAAAGGAATACAATTTGGTGGCAACAAGCCGTGTTATTGATAACAATGGCGTCAACATGTAAATATCATAACTGTAGTGAAAATCATTCACATAAAATCAAAATATAAAAGTTCTAAGCACTGAGTTAATGCCTTAACCTATTTAAACTGCAAAAAGATAATCGATACTAAATATTATAGATTAACAAAGCACGACACACAAAAAAACAACCGCCGATGACAATATCAGAATCAATGATCAATTTAAGGCGTGAGATGGAGAGTCACATTTGATTGACCCAAAAATAAAGGCACGTGAATAGTAACTTTATATATTATATATATATATATATATATAGTTATACATATATATATATACTATATTAATATTATATATATATATCATATACTATATTACGTGCATTATTTTCCTAATTAAATAAAATAATAATGTTTACAGTCGTCTGAAATCAATCTCAAAACAAGTATTTCTTAATTTATTTTTATTAAGTCTACATGGTAATCTAATTAAATGAGAACCAACATAACTTGGAAAATGGAAAGTAATAGACGTCCTTCACATCATTTTGGCCACGTGACTGAAGGTCTTTCAAACTACCTGGCATACGGTTGAAGTATATCGAATAGAAGTATAAAGGGTCCTTCCACGATCCCATCTGCAATCTTTTATGTAGGATAGGTTACTGTCATTATAGGGTGCGTAAACAACTTGTGACAAATATCATCGTCCAGGGAGCCTGTCGAAGGAAATTCTGATTCAAGATTTATCAAAGAAAGTCCACCAGGTGTTACTAATCGTCCCCTCAAAATCTTTCAGTATATTATATATATCATAATATAATAATATATATTATATATATATATATATATATATTTAATATACACACCGATCTAGTTATCTCTATATATATATATATACATATAAATTATTTATACAAAATATATAATTATGA
>JABUQX010085664.1:12500-23471 GCA_015478945.1 Trachelipus rathkii
AATATATATGAAATATTTTGCTAGAGTTTGTATCACTTTAATTTTAGAAAAAGATATATATATATATATATATATATATATATATATATATATTTATATATATATATATATATATATTATATATTATATATTATATATATATATAGTTATTATATTATATATAATATATATTATATAATATTCATCAATCACACATTTATTTTTTTATTTTGCAGGTTATACAGAGACAGTGAAAGAGCCATGGTTACGTATTCCAAGAATTTTGAATAAGACAGTACTGCGATTCAAATCAACTTGTCCATTTTTGTACGGTTGACTTTGCAAACATAGGACTAGCAGGCATAAATTCAATTTGAATTACTTATCAATACCCAACATCAACCATCGCCCGATGCAATATTTCCTTGAAAAAATCACTGTACCCATATCTCCGGAAAGATAACAACCATCTTCAGAAGAGGGCAGCATGTCATATTGAGAGGAAGACTTTGTAGATTCAGAACAAGTTCGGAGTTGGATGTTGGGTGAAAAACAAAAAATTTCTTCAGTCAAAAGGAGCTGTAAAATATGATTAGAAATCTTTGTTGCTTGAAAGCCATCAAATACCAAACTTTTCATCTCTAAGATCAAGCAATTTTACCTGTTTGATAAAAGTGTGGGAATCGAAGATCCAGAGAAGAATTGTATTTTTGACAGCCCATCTGGCAGAATCAATGCAGTGTTTCTCAATAACAGGAGGAAATATTACTCTCTAACTTTTGCCCATTCTGTGGATCCCAAAGAAGATTTCAACAGCGTTAAGGTCTTTCAAGATTCCTAAAAATTTTGCAAGATTACATCGCAATACCAGTTTAGCACCGCGCCTGCAAAAATCACTGGTAGGGCCTCGCCTCGGAAAAGACCATTCCGAAACATAACACGCAGACCGTAGGCTCGAGCGTACACCTTTATTGGAACGAGTTTTACTTGAATGCGCGGGGGATGGCAGAGGCCCAATAAAGGAGGTGCGTAGACAAATGAAAAGTCTCTATTCTGGCTTAAGTAATGAGGTGAGGTAAATCAGCAGTTTAAATTACATTAGCGTTATATCTTTGTTTCACAATTATAGCAAGTGTAATTATTAATACCGTATATCCTTTGCTGTACAGCAGGTAAAGCTTGAATATATAAACATTCTTTACCCTTCAGGCTATTGATATTTAATGAACATTACTTAGCTTAGGTAAAGAATAAAATACTATTTTCCTATTTAATAGTTCGCTATAATATATAGTAATATAGCATATTAACTTATACTGTTCTATTAATTCCACACAATACATCGATAATGTACCAGTATAACTGTGAACAACTAGGCACGATGGTACTATAACATACCCAACTGACGTTTAGAATTTTGCTTAAATGACCGTGTGTGCCTTGTGTTAGCCCAAATTTTCGCTAATTATTACGGAAGGATCTCGCACACAACTTTTTGTTCCTTTTGAGAATCGTTCTTGAGGGAGAGCGAGATTTCTTACTAATCTATTTATTTTTTCACAGCGGTATCATATGTTAGTATTGCATCATGCTTATATTGTGTGGGAGTGTTACCCGCACAGGGAATTGTGCGCTTATTCCAAATTACATGCATTAAACACCGAACTTTGATAAGCAGACTAAAATTTCAACTCATAAAACTGTTGCCAAAACACGCAAAAAAAAAAGGTATTATCATGACCTATCTCGGTTTGTTTGGCTAGGGTCGACACTAAATTTTTGTTTTGTCTGGCAAAATTTTTGAGATATATGGATCTCTCATAAATATATCAAACAAAATGCTAGTTTCATTTATTATGGACTAGCTTTCTCTCACGAGAGATATTATCTCTACTAGGGCCATGGGATCCTCTCTACGTATAATTAATTATGGATTGCACTGGCATCACATCTTGCATACTCAGAATGTAGGTGATCTCTCTACTGCTATAGTTTAATTCGACTATTATCACACAAATATTTTATACAACTAATAATTAAATTACCTAGTCCTGACTAACTAGATCGAATAAACATTATCCCTTAATCTAGAATTTGTTGCCAGATATTATCTCGGCCCATTAATATGGCTATTTTACAAGTTATTTCTATTGGCTCATATCTTATATTTCGCTGGGTATTCGAGGTAGTCTCGAGGTGATATATAAAAGACATATCGATCTATGACTGTTCTTAATTGTCTTATTACGGGATCGAATGTCAGGAAACAACGACTCAAAGAACAATCAGCCTCGCTATCTAGTTCTTTGGTATCATTGTATAAGTCGGTTTATTTATTTATGAAATATTCCAAACTCTAATAAATTACAATTTAAATTGACCTTTTGTCAAAAAAAATCTATATTCACTCTATAGGATATTGTGAGTGAATAATCATATGATCTTAATATCAAGCATTGGCATATATCTAGTGGTCTGTAATTTGCAATGCATATATATTCTCCACTGGTCCAATAATGGCGGTAGTTTTAACAATATTGTGTTCACTCCCTCCAATCTTATTCCAACACCTAGGCAACACCCGTGAACAACCCTTATTTATTTGCATTTATTTACTTTTTCCTTTGGGTAACGTTTTTGAAATCTAAACTCTTTGCAATATCTTCACAAATTAAATTGACTTCATGCCCTATCCACCTAGTGCTCTTAATAACTTTAGTTTAATCTTCATCTAATAAGTCATATTGCACACTATCCTTCTCTGATCTAGCATGAGTGCACAATTTGCTAGATGGTGCTTTATGCCATAATTTGTTCATGTGTCTCTATTCGAGCTGGGCCTCCTCCGCAGAAAAGGCAGTTAAACTAATGTTTTTTTACTCTCTAGAAGAAAGTACATCTCTATTTTGAGAAATGATTTCACGTAAATATAATATGTTTCCACTTACTGCTATAAACATAGAGACTATTCTCCTATGAGAACGACAAACAAACGTTGATCACAATTATTAGGTACAGTATTGCTCACTTACGCCTCTTTAAGTAACTCCTCTTTTATCCGTATTTTAAACTAAGATATTCCGTATCGATTTTACTTGGTTGTTTATATCACACAATTCTGAAGAGCTTTTCTTAAATTTTGCTTATCCTTTTTTCCTCACAAATTTTCTAGATCCGTAAAAAAGGCCTCTCAGCCACAAAAATAACAGTCTCTATTTATTTCTTCCTTAGAGTAAAAATCTTTTCTTCATGCCTATATATCACTTCGTTTGAGCAAAAATTACAAATAAACCTCCACTTTTCCTGCAATTTCACTTTTGGCAACCTCCACCGTCCTTTATGTTTTTTCACTATCTACATATTTACATCTTCTTTAATATCCTATTATCCTCTTCACAGTAATCGTCGGTTCATTTAACGTAGCAAATTTTACTTTAGCCGTAGCTGCACTACCCAATCCATCCAAAATCTTTGCATTTTTCATCTCTCCATATAATGTCTGATTTCTTTCAATTCCTGCCACTTGAGCTAATCTGTCCAATCTCATTGAGAAATTCATTATATTCCCTACTTTGCCTCTTCGCTGTCCAGAACCTACTCATTAATGTATCCTTGCTGGTTGCCGCTTGTTTAACTATTTCTCTCAATCGCTCTTTCACCTCAGTATATATCAATCTTCCTCCATCTATATTATTATATGAGATCAGCATTTCTCCTTCCAAAAACTGGCTTAACACTCTACTCCATGCTTCACGAACATTCGGGTATACATGTGAACAATACACTTCAAAGTCCACCAGAAATGCATCAAAATCATGTCCCGACTCTAAACAAAATTTCAGTGGTGGTGGCACTAGTGTTCTTCCTCCAAAAGCGTGAACCTGTGATAATTGTTCTGGTGTTAATGGCATTCTTAAAAAATTCTCAATTGATCCCCGTTCCAGTGGACCTCCCCTCTGCTCTGGGGTTGATGCTGCTGGTGGTCCTCTCATTTGGTCTATTCTCCTGTGGCACCGGTCCATGTTCTGGTGTAAATGGTATCAGTGTTCTTCTATCACCAACCATGTCACCCTCCATATTAATACTAACATGTCCGTCACCCCCATGGGCCATCTTGAACTTTAACAGTTACAGTAATTTAAAAAAAAAAAAAAACCTTAATAGGTACTACAAATTATAAAAATGTATAAGCAGCTGTAAAATAATTATATAGTAAAATCCAACGATATTAAAACCTTAAAAGGTACTAAAATTTCAAAAAGATGGGCGCTTAAACCTTAATAGGTACTTATAATTTATCGATCCTAACAATCATCAAACTTTAAAAACTTTAGTTTACTAAAAACAAATTTATTTCAACTTTGATGGAAAATCAGAAGACTTAACAACGTCACCTTTCAAGGTGCTAAACGTATATCGAATGACAAGGACTGATCACCTTTCGAGGTGCTAAACTAAAAATATTCACCTTTCGAGGTGCTAACTGTCAAGCAACTGACAATAATTCGTCACCCTACGGGGTGCTTAAACTTTTTAACGAATGTCAAGAGAGCTTAAACTTTTTAACGAATGTCAAGAGAGCTTAAACTTTTTAACGAATGTCAAGAGAGCTTAAACTTTTTAACGAATGTCAAGAGAGCTTAAACTTTTTAACGAATGTCAAGAGAGCTTAAACTTTTTAACGAATGTCAAGAGAGCTTAAACTTTTTAACGAATGTCAAGAGAGAACGAATGTCAAAGAATAAGTATATATATATATATATATAAAACAGGCAAGGCTGAAAACGAAAAATTCCAAAATTCCAAATAAATCGGACGAAAGGCAGATAAACCAGGACTAAACCTGCAAAAGAACTGATCCAGACGGACTAATGGAAGCAACTCACAAAAAAAATTCAAAAACGCCAAAGTAGCCAAAAAAAAATTTTTTTTTTTTCAAAATTCAAAATAAATCATACGGCAACAAAACAATGATGGAAAAATAACTCAGTTCGAAATGGTTATGGCACCAAATTAAACTGTGGTAGCGTACCCTAATGGGTACTATTATGGCCAATAATTTCTACCACAAAATACTTCCAAATAAAATATTTGGGATAGACAAACGTATAGTGGATAATTTATAGTTTGCGTTGTGATTCTTATTTACTTGTTAATAAAAATTTCTTATTGCATTGCGTTGTGTTATTTATCATATTATTAATTCCTTAATTATTCTTGTCTTTTAATTCTTATTAATATTTTATTCGCTTTAATATTTTTTAATAAAGTATTTAATAAAAGTATGGCTTCTTGTTTTTATTCTACCTCCAGTTATCTGCTCACTTCGATATATACTACTTATGTGGCCATTTAGAGAACGTGTTTAGATAACGACATACGAATATATGTTAGGTGTCTTATGGTCTGTATTTGTATGAAATATACTTTATCAAATATACATAACCATGCAAGTTTTAAGGTATGGCAATAGTAAAATATATGCAATTTGGGTGTAAGCAGTTAAGCATCACCAAGCATTAATTAATTGGTTTAGATGAGTATCCATGCCAGAAAGTGGATTCCGCTTTCGTTGAACAAATCTGGGTAAATTCAGTTCACAGAGAAGTATAAGACTGTAAAAAAAAAAGAGGTGGGATTAATTGACGGCTAGGAAGATTTCTAAGCACATTTAGGGAGAAGACGAAAAAAACATCTTGTTCTACTTTATGAACTAAAAGAAACGATGTTCCGAACTCTCACCTGAAGAATATTTCAAATAAATTATTTTTTGGTCATAGTCGATGCAGTGCGAATGAGTTGTCATCCAAGATTTGAAGCTCTTAAGTCACAGGAAAAACACGTTTGGATTTAATATCAGCATAATGACCTCCTGCAGATGAATGATAAACTTTTGATGAAAAAATGTAAAGATTTGGAAGTTTCTTTAAGCAAAGGAGAACACCATGATATTGAAGTTACAGAGCTCTGTGAAGAAGTCGAATGTTTTGCACGAGCTTCATGAAGGGGAAAAAGACGAATATACTATCAGTTCTTAATACATGGCAACAAACGGGGTTTGTGTGATGTCCTATCCAAACATTTATGTTTACTTTAAGATTAATAGCTACTATCAGTTTACTGTAGCCTCTGCAGATGAGAAGCTTCTTCGAAATTGAAGCTCATTGCGGAAGATACTTTTACTTTTGATTGAACACCAATGAAATCGTGAAGACGGGCTATCTGACCATCAACTTGGCTCATTATCTCAGAGTAGATAAATTACGACTGTTGCGACGACTCCTATAAGATTTTGATGACTAATTTAGGACTTTAGGCTGCTGAAAGTCGCAGAGTTAATTTTTTAAGGTAGGCTATATATATATATTATATATATTATATATATATATATATATTATATACTATATATTATCTATATATATATATATATATATATATATAAATACTATATAATATATATTATATATATATTGTATATAATATATATATATATATATATATATATTATATTATTATATATGATATACTATAATATTATATATAACTATTATTATATATATATATACTTATATATATAACTCATTATATATACGATATATATATATACTATATATATATATATCATCTATATATATATATATTATATAATATATATATTATATATTTATATTATATATATAATATATATATATTACGATATACTATATATAATATATAGTACTATTATCCCATTACAATGTCCAGGGTTTGAACCAAGTTGGTATTGTGCAGATTTTACAATGCCCTTTTATATACTTGTGTAGTGTTTCCTAATTAAAACACGCTCCAGGGCCCCGGCAAAGCCACTTGCCCGCCCGGGGCCCCCGCAAAAGTCTAGAGACGCCACTTGTAAACTAGTATAATATATATATATATATATTATGATATAATTATATTATTATATATAATATATACTATATATATATATATATATTATATATATATATATATATATATAATATAATATATTGTATTAAAAGTTGACAACAAAAAAATTCATAAATGAAATTTTAATCTTTAGCGATAAATAAATATAAGTAATAATAAATATCTTACGTAGGAAATAATAAAGAAAATATAAAAATCTTGGCAGTTAATAATGCCAAAGTACTTGCAGTACCGAAGCACAAAGTACCAAGTACAAAGAGGCTCAAGTCCAAGTACAAGTACAGGTACTCTAGAATTTAAGAAACTGCAAAGTACAAGTACAAGTCTCCAAAAAATGTTACTTAAGTACAAGTATAGGAGTACAGAGTATGTGTAGCTTGAACGCACCCTGATATATATATATATATAATATATATATTTACGTAATTTATATATATATTACTAACTTTATATATATTTAGTATATTTGACTATATATATATATATATACTCACTAGGTACTATATAATTATGACGTCTATATACATATACGGACAAATATATTATATCATCTATATATATTCATATATATTTTAATATATAAATAATGACATGTTCTTTATGATTGGGCCGTAAATGGAAAATTTATTTAGAATTACATATCGTATATATATAGCAAAAGAAAAAAAAATATTGGCAAGTTAAAAAATGCCAAAAGTACTTGCAAGTACTTTTGCAAATTTTCAAGTACATAAAAAATGTACTTTAGTACAAGTACAAGTACCAAGCCTGATATATTATATATCCTATATATATTTATAGGTATATCATTATCTATATAATATATTACTATATCATAAATATATATATATATAAGGTATACTATATAATAATATTATATTGATTATTAATTATTTATATATCTATATAATATATAAGTATAAATAAGAGTTACTCAAAAGTGATTCAAGAGCGACTGAATAGTGATTCAAGTGTGACTCACATGCATATGCATTTACGAGAGCGTTACTATAAGAGAGTTGATCAGTTTACCTCGCGAAAACAGAGCGATTGTTGCAAAAGCTCAGTGATACTTTACTAAACTTCTATTTTTTAAGACTTCAATAAACCTTACCAGTGTATTATTATATGATTATATATATTATAATTTATATTTAATTTAATATTTATCTCATTGTATGTGTAGCGTATGATTGATTCATCGTATTGTGGTATTCTATATGTATATATTGTAATTATTATAATATTTATATTAATATATATTATATATTATATATTTATATACTTTATATATATACTACTATTTATTCTTATTTTATAATATATTATCGATTATATTATATTATATACTATAATACTATATTATATATATATTTTTATAATATATTTCGGGGTGGGTGCTTTTTTACGGAGGGAGCAAGGGAGGCACGTTCTTCCCATAATAAGGAGAGAGACTAGAGAGGAAGACCCTTTCTGCTAATCTTATTATACGGATTAGATAATATTCATAATATTACATTATTTTAAATTAAAATGAAAAATAATCTTTATTATCTCGAATTTACTTCACATGAGACATTCATGGGAAGTAAGAAAATTAATTGCTGGGACAAAAGTCTCGCAAGCATTTACTTAATTAATTGTACTTTGGCAAAGACCCAAAGTAAATCACGAGAAAAATTAAATTCGGAGGAAAAAATTCTTCGTTCTTTAATATTTCAGTAGAGTCTCAAAGTGGGGTACGCGTACGCCCTGGGGGTACGCAAGAGTGATACTTTGGGTACGGCCAAAAGGAAGTGAGCCTCACAATCATTTGCGAGGTATATGATTCTTGTTCAAGGTAAGTGCGAATCTACTATAACAAATATATATTTCTCTTATATTATAATATATTTAATAATATTAATCTATTTATATAATATTAATTATATATAAATATATATTATTATATATTATATATTTAATACATTGAATAATTTTATAATATAATAATATATATATATATTATTACTATATATATATTAATATTATATATAATTATATAATATTACATATTGAATTATATATTAAATATATTATATTTATTATATATACTTATATATATATTGTATTATAATTATATAATATTATATTTTATTACTACTATATATACATCACTCACCCCATACTCATATATTATATAATATATTATTATATAATTATATATATATATATATCATATATATCTATATATATATATACAACTCGCGGGATAATTTAATGCATCACCGTAAATATAATTTAAACCCTTTTCTATATTGGGAAATTGTAGGGGGTTTCTGTGGTTTTGTTTTTATTTATATTGGTTCATACCTCACTGGGGCGGGGAATGTTGGCACAGGGTTTATAAATGTATAACCCGTAAGTTGAGGGGTAAACGACAGTTAGTGTAAGGGAATTAAAATTTGGCTTATAGGATAAAGAATACGAGAAAATATTTGTGGATATTGATGATTTTTTCTATTAATAATAATAATATTTCATATGCAAATTATAATGTGAAAATGCAGCATAAAGGTGTTTAATAATTGGTTTTTGTTACCGCTTCCGGTCTAGCCTTTCTTTTCAACTTCTCCAAGCGATTCGGCTATTGATGAAATTTGATCTTGGAGATGGTACTCCTGCGGAATGTTGTCAGAGCGAGTTTTTGGACAAGACACCCTGAGTCGTGATAGGAGCATGTTCACTGACTCGGACACGCCTCCAACAAATCCCCAAACATTATGTTTCATATGTAGATTTTCATATCACTGGCTTTTCTCGCAGTAAATGGCAGTGAGTTCTCTAGTTTCCCTTAATGTTGTTTAGGTACCACGGTTGGATACGACCTGTGCAGTGTGCTGTGTGGCGTTGTCATGGAGTAACAAAAGATGGACGCCAGTGAAGGAGGCGAAAGGCACTATTTACTCTTCCCAGCAAAAAATTCCAGTAGGTTCCAGAGGTTCATAGGTTTTAAGTTAAATTAATTTTCTTAATTAACCTCAATCTGGAAACACTTTTGGATATTGTTTGCTGAGATATTTTTGTTGCTGGGTTTTGGTATGGAACTGTTCTTCCGCATACCTTTTCAACCGTTTTAAGCGATTCCTCTTTTGCTCACGATGACTGCAATGCTTGCGAGCATTTTCACATAAAAAAATGCCTGCCCACAAACAAATTCATCCAAAGAGTCACCTGTCCAAAGGAAGTCTTCCTTGGGAGAATATTGCATTATTAACGCAGAAAAATGCTCACCTGCCGTCTCCCAAATTCGGCCGAGACGTCACATCGTGGTCCATGTATTGTGGACGCTCACTCAAAATCTGTGAGTGTTCAATCTCCATATCTCTCGCTTGTGAAAAATGAAGTCGCAACACCGGATGCTGTCCTGTACTCAGGAGAGGGCCTGTATGCAGACTACCAATGTAATACTCTCTTCTCCACGTTCCATTCTGTCGTCTTCTTTCACTGTACCGCTAGTAATGGGCACATGTCCTGACTCAAGGAGCTTGTGTTGTAGCTGTAGCCTTGTTTGGAAAACGATCAACGAGACACTGCTATAACCCGAGGAATCTGTCAATCTTCTTTCGGACGTCGCCTCGGCTACCCTGACGCATGTCGATTACGGTGTTGCTTGCCAGTAATCCCTGAACGAAGAAGGTTCGACTGACGAGTCGATTGGTTTGCCGTACGATTGATTAAGACAACCTGTCTTCGGAGAATGGCCCGTGCTTCCGACAGTGTGATAACATTCCTTATGGCAGTTCACTCTTACCCTGAAATTCTTGAATTCTTTCAGTAGTGGACAGGTCTTGTCAGCTACGACTTTTACAGCATAAGGATTTGTTTCGTTAGTTGGTTGGGTGTCGTGTCTGGTCATCTTGGTTCTGCGCTACTGAACGGTATACTTATCGGTGATTGCGTCGTAGTTTTGGTTTGATTGTCTTATTCATACTCAATTTTAGTCCTACATTGCATATATGCATTTTCCGAAATTAGGTATGACCCATATAGATCAAATCCTAGCTCTTTACATTTTCCAAAAAT
>JABUQX010085665.1:0-29950 GCA_015478945.1 Trachelipus rathkii
AAAAAGAGAGGATATGAAAGACGATCGAATTGAGAGATATTAGGGAGACACAAGTTCATTGCATACATCTATTCAAGAGACTGTCTCGACGTCGATGTAGTCAGAGCGTCGTCATACTTTAGTGTGTCCACTATGCCTATTCTCAGGGCGAATTACAGTCTTTAATATAATGTATCTCTACATAGCTTCGCTGAGATTTCATGACTGCACTTCAATATATTTGCCGCACAACTCAATACTGACAACGCTCTTACTCGAGAGATAATAAAGCACTCTGGATTCAGACACTTCTCAAATTCGAGCTAATAACTCGTCTTTAGATCTTGATCGATCTTAAAAAGCGACTTAATACGCCTGTCCTTCCCCGGGTGGTTATTAATAATGTATATAAATCTTTTACATATCTTACTTACACGGGAGACATACACATGAGAGTCGTTCTAACATTAAACGATAGTAAGAATGGTAACATTAATGGGAGAGATTGATTAAAAACGAGTAAATTAACATCTGGGTTATTTAACACAAATTGAATATCAGACATAGCATCACCTTTAATTCATCAAAAAACCCGAGATATACCCTTAATTGTCACACGTTTTAAATCGGTAGTGTAGTTTTTAATACATATATTCTAATATGAAACCTATTGGTTATGATCTATATACAAACTGGTATATAGGACCATAGAATACACTCTACTCACACCTATAAATCAGTCTATTTCAATTCCTTGCCAAGCATTGTACCGTGCATAGAGGGGGATAGATTCTTAACTTTCAGAATATTGTACTAAATGGCATCCTATATCTTTCAAATTGGAACCAGACATAAAGTGATGTCCTCTCAGTAAATACAAATAGTATGCTATGCAATACAATTTGAAACTTAACTATTGCAATTTCCTCGGTAAGATAAGGATTTGTATTATGTTAATCTGCAAGAGAAGTTTATATTTGTAATTTCTAGAGGAATGTGATGAAACTCCCTATTAAAAGCGTATGTCGGTCTTTTGCTGAGAGTTCTGTTTAGACTGCAAGATTTTTTTTTTTCAGTTATTCCAACTATATAAGGGTTTCACCCCCCCCAATGTATTATGAAATACTGCTCTCACATCTGAGTTGGGAGGGGAGTGGCTAAAATTTTATCCGTTGTTTGAATAGAGTCGAATCAATAATGGATAACTATAAATCGCTGTTGGATCAGCAACTCATCCCACCTCACTAGACTTTTTTACATATAATAATTTTGTCAAATTACTTTAAAAAACTACTGTAGGGATAGCCCACCCATTTCACTCAGTAATAATGATTTCTGTTTTATATTTTTATACCCCTCTAAACCACAGTAAGAGTCCCCATCTTTGAAAAACTTCACTAAATTAGTTACTTTTGTTCATAATATTACTATCTATTTTTGACTCACGATACTTGTACAAAACCAAACTCGTTCTACAAGATAAACAATCAGTCACAATTTCTCCTCAGTGCATACTAATTTCTCATGATATTATTAAAATCCACTCTTTATTTGGAGATCAACACTGCAAATATCTCATACAATCCTCTCTGAAGATAATATAATTTCCAACCCTCATTAGGAATTCTTTTATAGGAACATACTGCCTGAGCACCGTTAAAATACTTCTCACATATAGAGGGCCATACGAGAACCTTGCACATATATCTCTCTCTATAAATCTAATATACACGTTGTCCATCTATCCATACATGACATCTCGCTGAGGATCGGATTATTTCGTAGCATAAATATCACGCGTTTATAACCTGCATATTATCTATCTTTATTTAACACTCTCTATACGGAGGTTTCTATTTGCTCTCGGAACCCTTCTCCGATAGGCTTCCATGATTCCTACGAGTAGATAGGTGTTGCTACGAGATATATTCTCTTAAGAGAGCAGAGTTAGATTCTAATATTATTAAGATTCTTACTTTAGCTCTCTCATAAAAATCATATTTTGTATCTCACGTTATATTTAAAAGTCAATGCATATGAGTACAAGGGGTTCGAGTGAGTAATGGACAATATTAACTTACAATAATAAGAGTGCTTCATAATATTTTCTTTATAGTATATTAAGTTATACTATTATCTATTTATTTCGATATTATTATCTTATATATTATTATTAATTATATATTATTATTCAGTAATGTATCATTATTTATTCACTTATTATATTATATATCTATATATGCAGTCTTTTATATATTATATATATTATAGAAATATTATATATATTTTAATAATAATAATAAGTTAACATATAATTTCGAGTATTCTTAATAAAATTGATTATTATTCACTACTGAAACTCGTTCTATACCTAATAGTTATATAGAATATTCGCCTATTTAACTATTATATACCATCATATCGCGTACATAAATCCAGATCTTAACTTCGAGGTATAGGTATATCTAAATAGTGCATTCGGCGATTTGGGATTATTATCTCTTACATCTATTATTAAGTTATTGAGCTAATTATGACCTGCCCTAGAAATTTCTTGAATAGTTATTATTATCTTATATATTATATATAGTTATTTAATATCTATAAAGTATTTATATATAGAAGTTATAATTATTATTTCCAGCTAATAGTTAATTAAGTTTATATATATTTGATTTTATGATATCTTACTTCATTATTATATTATTACAAAGTTAGATTTAGTTATTTTAATATTTCATTTATATCATCGTTAAACTTCTATTGCCAAACCATGCATATTATCGAGGAAGAATATAAGTGCGGACTGAAGATGTGTATTTTTGTAATTCGGAGAGTTAGGAGGGCGAACATCTCCAAGTGCTCATGATATCAGAACAAAAGTTATCAAAATGTTAATGTACTAAAGTGAAAAGCATCTTCCAAACCGACACATGAGAGATTAACAGATTTTTATTATGTTCACTCTTATTATATCAAATAAAGTAAATTTTATAAACGAAGGCTGGTATACTTAGATACATTATTGTCCAATGAGAGTTTACAAGATAATATAGGATAATAGATTTTCCCATTCAAATAATCATAATTTTATTGGATTCATTCATTATTATTATTTATTAATTTCAGGTATAAGAAATTAACTTAATATTTCATTAATTACATCATTTATTATGTATCTGTACTGAGCTTCACCTAATTATTTGTTAGAAAAATATTATTTAATTTAGAGTAACTTTATATTATTATATGTATAAAATTGTATATACTATATATAATTATGTAATATTATTAATTTATTATATTAATTATTATATATTATTTAATTATTTATTATTTTTAATTATTATTATTATTATATTTCATGTTTCACATTAACCAAACTTATATTATTAATTATTATTAATATTATTATATAATTTATATTATTAATATTATTATTATTATTTATTTTTATTTTAACATTATGTATTAGATAATAATAATATTATAGATTATTTAAAAGACAAATGTTTATTATATAATTTATTAATAGCATAATTAACTGTTAACATAACAGTATTTATTATTATATTGGTTATTTTATAATTATTATTTAATAATAATTTTAATTTTTTATATTAATTATTAATTATTATTATATTTATTATATATTTAAATAATAAATTATTATTAATTAATTGCTGTCATGATTTATTATAACACGTATAAAATATTAATGTAAAATATATTCATGATCAACTTAATTTTATTTTTATTATTTTTATATTTTTATATATTCATTCATATATATCACATTCACAAATAAAAAACTCAGAGCATCAATATCTATTAAAATTTATTGTTACTAGAGTTGTAATAATATTGAAATATGTATAAATTTACAATGGATAATCAATACATAACCAGTGATCTATATCTTGAGTGTTCACCTGTTTCAAAGTGACGTCAAATCCTTAGTTATTAAACTTTATACTCAATACTAATTATCCATAAATATTCTTCCTTCCATTTTTAATGACCCCTAATAATATATTTTTATGTATACAGACAAGTTATTATATTAGTAAATGCCTAAAGAGGTTTTCTTCAGTCTCTCTCTTCTTCAGTCTCTCAAAATCAGAAGTTTGCTTCATCTATAACTCTCTCTCTTCAATATTTATCCCTGTGTTTACTCTCTAACTCTCTTCTCCCTTCTATCTCTCTGCTCATTTCCGTAATTTATCTATTGATATTCATTCTCTTCACAAAATATACTGAATTTCTGAATCCGCTTTCTAGTTTCACACGTAAGTGCATGCTACTGAGGTTTTTCCCTATTTCTCCCCCTTCTTCCTACTGGTCTTATACTCCTCATCCGTATCTCCCTCTCGCTGCTTATGTATTTATCTCGCTCTCTTCTAACATTTACTCTTAGAAGCGTAAGCAAGTTAACCTGCTGGCACTCTCTGTATCTTGTCTAGGCATCGTTTCGCGGGATTACCTCATTCTCAATCAGTCCTTGCCAATCTTTTTTGGCTATCTTCTTTACTAGCATTAATACGTCTCGGCGTCGAAGTCTTCAATAGCTCTGTCTCTCAAGTTCTTCTTGCTCTTTGTATGACTCCTTTACGCGTCCAGTATCATTTATCCAACTCGGGACCTTTTCTTCCATGACCACGTGAGAGATCTGCTCTATCTCATAGTTCTCAACAATCTATAATTATTGTATCCCTTCTGACATACTCTTCATTTATCCGATAATCGATTTTGTGCCTCTCTACATCTTCTCGTATATCCATGATAATACTTTCGACTTCTCCTTCTATTTTAATTATACATATTTCATTACTTTCAATGGTCTATACCAGCTTTTGTTCACCTCTCTTACTTTGGTATCAAGTCCTCTCACTCCAGGTCTCTTTTTTACAAAGTATTCGTTCGTTATTTTACTCTCACTCCCAGTCTCGTCTCTCCTTCTCTCTCTCTCTCTTTCTCTCTCCTCTCTCCCTCCTCTTCTCTCAGCAGGATCACTTACCTCTCGATCCGCTAGGTGTCTCTTGTTTGCTACATCTACATTCTGAGGTGCATTGACTCTTACTTATTTGCAGGCATTCATCTGACGTACATGTAGTTTATTTAATGCAGTCTTAATTAATTTCTGTATAGCGTTCTCTGATATCGGCAACCTTTTTTTCTTGGATGTTATGTCATTGTGCTTCGTATGGTAGAGCACTCTCTTATTCTCTCTGGGTATAACTTTTGTTTCATTTCTCTGTTTTGTTTCCGATCATATAAACTTTTGGGGTGAGGTTGCAGATATGGTCCTGATCATTACTGGATATGAAGGGACTCATGATGTTCTGTTTATGTCTGATATGAATTGCGGGAGATGCGTAACCTCCCTTGTAAAAGGGTCTCGTTCTTTATCTGTATAGTTGTATATGTCTTTGAGGCTGTGTAATTCGGATGATCTCGATTTGCTCTTTGCTATAATTGAAAATTCCAGAATGTAATAATTATTATATAGTATATTAATTCTTCATTTTCTCATACTCATGATATAATGGTAAGCAGAACCACAGTAAATCATTATTATGAGAACTCTAGTAAAGTTAGTTGTAGGTAGCTATGACGGACAAAATGCATTTTCTTCGGGACGCTTGCATCTATCGTATACGGTACGCTGGCGTCTATTTTACTTTTCCCAGATCTTTCTTTCATATTTAAGAGTTAGAGTATTTTTATTAATATATGCTGATCTATAATTGACGGACGAAGCATCAGCCTTCTGAGGTTTGTTTAAAGAACCATTTCCTATTCTATAAGATTTAGCAGACTTCTGCGCATAACAATCATCGGACTCTGAATTTTCTTTCAATACTCTATTACAGACTCAGTTTACTTTTTCTTCGGCTTGTCCTTCCCAGTTTTTCTCTTTCTATAATTTTATACAGAGGTAAATATTTTCTTATCAACATAAGTACTCATTCATTCTAAGGTAATGAAAAGGAGTTATATCAATTTTGATGGCAAATATGTATAGTAAGCGGGCGATTCGCCTTAAAACTCTATATCGTGCTTTTTCTAGTCATTGCCAGCTATCTCACCACATTATAGATACTAACCAGTATGGAATATGATGATATACTTCTTTATATCCTTTAAGAAGTCTTTACGCTGTGATGGAAACATTTGAAACATTTGAGAGACTAATACATTGATCTGATTCATCCATCTCCTTTCTCTGCCCGCAAGAGTAAGTAGAAAGATTGGGTGTTTAAAGATATAATCTCATCTATTTATGCTTTTTATTTTAAAAATTTTTTCTGATAAAAAATGTTCTAGGTGGACTGAAAAATCATTACATGAGATGTTTAAATAATATCCCTTACTCTAGAACATGCCTATTTCTTCTTTCAACCTACTTATGGCATTAAATCCATCTTCAATACCAATGACTTCTTATGATCCATATCATCTCTTTCATCATTATCATCCACGCATTTTCGATGTACAGTAGATATCCTTTTCATCGAATACTGATATCATGACACTCTTTTCTGATTTCCTGCAATCATTTTTCCTAGATAAAGACACTGTATACACATACCCCCATTAATTTTTACGATAGGTTCTATGCAAACCAAATTATTCCCATCTATCTCTACACTATGATTCTATATAACAGAAGGTTTTCCCACAATCCTGTAGGGCCATCGATACAAGACAAGTAGGAGGCAACTACGGACTAAATTAATAACACGACGATCCATAACTGCTTCAAATACTGCGATCGATATTAATGTAAAGGTCTTTATGGTTATTATATAATATATAGTATTATTATAATATAATATATATCACATATATATAATTATCTCTCGTCTCATCTATTATATATCTATTATTCATCACTCTCTATCGTATCTTTATATAACTCTATACTCGTCTATTAAATATATTCTCTTCATATACCTCTACTATAACTATTATTACTATCATATGTTTCAAAAGTTTAATGAAAGTTAATCTCTATCTTTCCACCAGAATGTGATGTGTAGTCTCGTACTGTGTGTTTTCGCGATATACGCGCTGCAAACAAGTAAACTCCATTTTAATTAATTACACATCGTAAGACTATAAAGTCAGTAAAGACATGCGCAATAGCAGAGGTGATAGGGAGGCGGGAGCCCTCTGAACTCGCTATTTTGCGTTCTATCTGCGCCTTTTATTGAAGTTATAGCTTACGGTAAGAAAAAATTAAGATTTCCTTCTAATATTAACAAAAAATTCTAACAGTTTTCTCGCACACAAGGGTTATCTTGTAATACTATAATCTATCATCTAAAAAAACAAAATTAAGAAAGTTTCAAGTAATATCAAAATAAAATAACTGTTTCATAATACAGAAAACGGATTACTTGTTGAACCATACAAGATACACATACAATACAAAAGTTTATTTCTTAACATTCTCTTTTTCTATCTCTAAAAAAGGTATATTTCACATCCTCACGTTACTACACTACGAAATATGATTTAACGCGTTCGCGTAGTTCTAATATACTTGCGCCTGCTCCCGGGCGTCGCGTGCGTTTCCGGCCGGGGCGCGCCTGCGGGCGCGGGCAACCTCGACGTTCGGTTCTTTCTAACGTTCTCATAGCAACCCTGCCGAATCGTCTTAGGATCGAGACGATTTGAATCACGTATGATTCATGCAAAATGCAATCTTTCCTCAATCGCTTCTTTACTCTCTTCTTTTTCAGTTAAGATCAACCCCTGAAGATGGCGTTCTCAGATTTCATTTGAGTCAGTTCTTTCTGGGATACCTCAAAAACACTGAGATCTATTCTGTTATCAATAAACATAATCTTAAAAGTAATATGCTTTTGAAAACCTGCAAGGTTAGTTGCTATCTTTTCTGTTTTTTCTTCTACTAAATCTTCTACGATCTTACTCTCTCCACTCTCTCATCGCCACCGCGCTCCACACGCGGGTGTCCGTGCTACCTCTCTTACCACACCATTATCATAATCAACGTCATTCTCGACTTTGTACTCCCGTCCAGTGCTGAGACCCTTCCTTCTTTTCCCTTCTTCATAATACTCATTTTCATACAATCCATCTATTTCTTATTCTTCTTCTTCACTAGAACTATTTTCTTTCTTTTTTCAGGGGACCATCCTTCCAGAGGGGGAGTTTTCCCACATCTTTGGGGATTCTGAAACCCTCAAAATGAATTCTACACCGACCGTTGAATAACATAAAGTTAGACATACACTCATCTTATGCTTTCTTAAATATGATCGTAAGTTGGGAGCCAGACAATTCCATTCTGGCACCTCATCTCTTAGCTCCAATCCTCCCCAGTTCTCCAGGCTTCCCGGCTACCGGCCCCCATATTTAGTTAGCCTAATGTGTATCTGTCAACATCTGCCATGTCTACCTTTCTCCATTTTATTATATGCTTTTTCCTCTTCATTAATTTGAATGCAACTCTATTTTTTGCAACTTTATTAAGGGGGGGCGGGGTAACCTCTCCACCAAACTCCTGTTTGTACGACTATTGCGAACCTCTCACTCGGAAACATTCGCGAATACAACATGTTGCAACATATAGAGGAAGACATATCCAAGTTTTGAAAGAATGATACGAATGACTCTATAACACCTTCTTATTGCTAACGATATGTCATTTTCTATTGTCTCCATTTCTTGACCCACTAACAATGACCCCCCGGCTTTGCAGTGCGCCTCATGGGGACTCTGGCGTTCGGGAAAGTAACTACGGGAACCTTATTTTTGAGACATGTTCTCAGCCCCTGTTTGACAATTCCCGTCATGATAGGTTTGTTGACGAAGGGTAAGCCATGCTACGATTCAAACGGCATGGTTGACCTCCCGCGTTCTAAAACGCGCACGGCTGAAACGTACATGCTCGGCAATAGCGGCAATCGACTCGGCATACCTCACAAACATAGCTCCAACACCCCCATCTACCAAACTCCCGGCTTCAAAGCTTCAAGGAAAAAAAATGTTAGAAAAGGGGGGTAGGGTAAATGTCTAATGCTCCAAACGCCAATGCTAGGCAGTGCTTCGAACCTTTATGACAACCATTCACAGATTCTCAGAATCACTATTTCATCCCCTATTTCACAACATACTAAATCCCCCTCTAAAACGACGGGTATTTCCGCACAAATACCGATCACTAATCGCACTAGAAGGGTATAGTGAAAGGGGGGGATGGGGGATACAACCTCATAGAAGGAAGCATCCTAGCACCATCTAATATACAAATTCGACTCCTCGTAACCTTATAACTAAGGGGTAGAACTAATCCTGGGCGTCTTTCGATGACAGTAGGAACATGATCAATGGCTAGACAAAAGGCTAGAAAGGGGGGTAGGGTTATATAGCTGCATAAGAAGGAAGACAATCGCTAGCCACCTCTAATGTACACCAAATCGATTTCCCGATCACCAACAATAACCAGTAGGAATAGACACTAAGACCGGGGGTATTCTACAGATATATGGTCGGCAATCGTGCTAAGAAGCTAGAATATAATAGCCATAAGTATCATATAAACCATATAGCCTAGTATCCTATATCATATAGCCTACTATCATATGCCTATATGCCTATAGGAAACATGTGCCCTTTTATCCCGTCGGGCGGCATCTTGAAGTCTCTCTAATTACTTACGCCTGCCTTATCAGTTTTGTTGGTTGTGTGGTTAGATTAAGACAGGTCGCCAATTCTCAACTGTTACATACTCATATTCTTTAACATCTGACATTGGATTCCAAAGGCTTATTGCAAACTGTTGGTCCAAAATTAACACTAATTCGATTAAGTAAAGTATTTCGGCCGACAAAATAATTCCGGATATATTGAAAAGTAAAAGCAAAAATATTCAGACATCGCTTGTCGCTCTTAGTCAGACTTTAAATTGACCAAGACTAATGGACTTTAACCTGTACTAATCATTCTAAAATTTCAAAGTGTAACAGCCGGCATTGGCTTATCAAATAGAGTATTAGACAGTGCAGTGCTGTGCATGTGCTTAAGATGTTGTTTCCTTAACCTAGTAATCACATAGAGCTGAAAGAATAAGTGAACAACCGTTGAAGGTATTCTGGATTTAGTATAACAGATCTCGCAACAAAATTTTAATTTTATTGTATACGAGATTCTTCTGAAAATATGGTTGGTGGTGTGAGGGAGTGTACAGTCACAATTATGTTTAAATACACACATTGCAACTTTCACTAAATGAATCAATATTTTCTTAAAAGGAAATAAATCACTGCAATTAGTAGAAAAATAGACTCACACTTTAATCATTTATCTATTAGCCAATTGGCCAAATTAACCCTGAACTCCAGGAGCAGGCTTAAATTGCGACAAACAAAAACTGATTCCAAGTGTGCTACTCGTTGGGATTCAACATATATGGTTGAAAAGATTTAGATTAATCGAAAAGCCTCTCTCTAAATGTTTGCTATGCGTCTGCTCTATAACTATTCGTTACTTACACAACCTACAGTCTAACCTCAATATGAATATTTCATGGGAATTGACTTGAGCAAAAGTGTTGGTGGTAGTTACGAAGTCCCATTTGTTAATGAAGAAGTATCTCCCACAGAAGAGGCTAGGAGTAACAAGCGGAAAACCATCCCAACTGGACCCCCAAGCCCCTTCTATGTGATCAATGATAATAACCTAACACAATTATATAGAAAAAGAGCCGAATACAGAGTCAAGTATTTTATGGACAGTGATTAGTCTATCCAAAAAGCTACAAACCCTTTATTATGTATGTGTGCTGACCTTTTAGGTATGTGTAGTCTATAGTTGAATTATTAAAAGAGGACTATTTCAAGGGAAAAGCTGTCGTGCGACATCCCAACCTTTAATTTTTGTCAGTTCTAATAGTCTCAGAGACAAACAACCGAAAAGCTTAGATCAGGTGATCCATGTGGTACTGGAAAAATGATATTGTTTTCACAGTGCTAAAAATTCTCAATGCACCATTATTTGTATATATAACCGCTGCTCACTAGGGACGACCATGGTGCAATATTCTCTAAGAACAATGTTGAAATCTCCCAAATAGGAGGAACGAGAGAAATTAAAGAAATGATCGTCTAGTTGACTTTAGTATACATACAAACAAGATGAATATGGTAAAGACAATCTGTGAGGTGTGCTAAAAAGGTATTTGTATGTGTACAACGAAAGCTATATCTCACCCAGAGCGGATAGAAGAACTAAAATCGTGCTTTTTCTGATAGTATGGTGAAACCGACCACGGGACTGCACTTTATCAGTTCCACGTCTTCTGAGGCTTGCAAAAATACGTGCAATGTCATAGAAGATATAACACATGCATGAGACAAATTCAGAATCTTTGGAGAGTTCTCAAAGAGTGGTTAAATTTGTATGGCTCTAAAACTGTTTCCCTTTCAAGATGTTTAGATGATTTTGGAGTCCATAGGTGACTCACAGGCCCTCTTCTCCATGATAATCCGGACATTAGGGAAAGGATAATGAGTTTAATATTAAAGCTGAAGAGGGTGAGCTGTAATAGCAAATACCGGAAATAAGTAAAATCGTTTAGGAGCTCTAGAAAGGATGAGGTGAAGAGGCCAAGATTGAACGGGTGACTGCAAATAAATCCCACAAAATCGATCCAAGAAGAGTAAATCTCATGTCCTCCCGATAGATGTATGCCAAGGAATGTTCAAAAGTGTGTGACAAAATTTTAAGTGATGACAAAATCAATACACTAGACAACCTCTCTCGATTAAATTTTCAGACTTCTCGTACACCACTGATAAAAGTTATATAAATTTCAGACACTAGAACATTGATGTGATATTACGTGATAGAGACTGACATATATGTGCATTCAGGAGGATTACTTGGAACGGCCAGCATATTTTAAGCTTAAGATATCAATGCCTGGTTTCAGTTTGCTATACGAGTATATAATTAAATAGATACGAGCGAAATACCTCAACTTAGGTCAATCAGTACACTCGTCTTAGTTAAGAAGAGTTAGAGAGATTAGGAGAGTTAAATCAGTGAGTATCATATGTATCGAGATGCACGTGTTTAACCAATTTAGCATTTGTGGTAGGAGTTACCCTATGTTTTGGATAAAATTTTTATCACCCACTTACTCTCACTGAAAGCCTCATAATAGATATTATTGATCGTAAATTCAGATGCGGATTAGCTGTAGTAACGAGTTAACATTATATAATATAAAAAAGTGAATAAGGATATTGATATTTTCTACGGAAAGATGACCATTTTAATTACTATACCAGAACCCCTAATGATGGACTATGTTGAATTGGTGATTCTATATATACTATATTGTTCCGGCAAAGAATTAATTTAAGTGTTATAATATTAAATAAATTAAATATATATTAATATGTATAACTGTTAATCCCACAGATATTTAGGGTGAAAAATCTAATCCTCCTTTTCAATACACTAACTTATGTACTTGGAATGAGTAAATGTGTGAAGATACCATCTCACAAATAAGTTAATTCAATAGTATATAATAGTACTCTCTGGATAATATAGACGCTGACGGTTATTGTAACGCGCTCACGTCGGTCTACACACGCAAATCCAAATTACACAGGAGCAGAGAATAGGAACCCACAGAGATGGAATAAAAGCCCTTTTATTTTGTATAGAGGTGGTAAATTGGAGTGGCAATGACAAAGTTGAATATAAACGCCTCAGTATTTCTATTTTTGAAATTTTACTATTCGAGTATAAGTGGTGCTCGGGTTAAACTATATGTGACAATAGTGTGTATTCGCTCTCTTTTTTTTGGAAGAGAGCAACACTTGTCGAAGAAATAGTAAGGTGGACCAGAAAAAGCTGAAATAGAACAAGTGGCCACACCAAAACAGCAACATTGATGGCAAAGTTATGAGGTTATTTTGATGTGACGATCCATCAAATAAATATAGTATTTGCAACTTATTCCAACCAGGAAGTGTAGTCAGTTGAGGAAAAAGGATAGTTGGGACATTAGTGACACTATATGAGTCTTTTGTATATTTGCTACGTGAGTTTGTGTATGCAAATGAGATGAATAATAAGAAAAATTAAGTTTTGACCTCTTTTATAATATAAATAGAGTGTATAAATAAGAATTATAAGATGCGATATTTACATTTACGATGTTATTTATAATTATTAATGTTTTTGTGAATTATTCTGAGGTATCAAGTTACTTTTAATATTATATTGCTAAGATATATGAATATGGTCAATATAGTTCTTATAGAAATAGTTCAAAACATCATTAATAACTACGAGTGTGAGTTAAATATATGAATTATATAATATATCCCTCTAGAATACTGATCGATTTACTAAATAGGTCCTTATACAGCCCGTATTTGTAAGATATATAAAATAGTTATAGTGATATATGATATATAAGTGTTGTAATAAAAGATACTAGGAGGTAATATATAATTGAGCTATAATTCAATCTAGTATGCTGGAGTAATAATCATCCGTTATTATTCCGCACCGTAGTACCCTATACGGTAAGCCAGATGGGTTTACCATTAGCGTTATGTATTGACTATTAGGGCCTTAAATAAATAACAAAATGGAGCATAGTTTCCTCGATACCTAAACTTGATATTGTAGACATTGCTTAAATATTTATAGTTACTCATGAAGGTAATGATATATATATATATACTTTCACGGATTATATATGTATATAATGTGTGTAGATGATAGGGTGGTTGTGTGTTACATGTCTGTGAAGCTGTGTTTCGCACCATCACTTGGTGAGGAAATATCTCCCAGTGTGCGTGCAAGCGAATCCTCCATCTCATCAGAAAGATATTTGTATTAGTTGAAACACTGCTCACTTCTACTCACATGACGAGCTCTCTTGTACAGCATTATCAGAAATAAATATTCTCTCTCATTGCGATTTGTGATTGACCAATTCTATACTCTGTAATAACACCAACCCAATCAACATCAATTTTGTGGTAAAACATTTTGCGCCTCTTAGAACTGAATCACAAGAAAATCGTGAACTACCAGGTCGAGCCTAATATCTTTAAATAATGGTAAAACCCTTCGAAAGAAGTCAAATGAAAATTTGGCTCCTCCAATTACGCTCACCTTGGAGTGTTTCTTCAAGCGCTACCATTGGGGAAGTTTCGGCGCACTGATAACTTTCATGATCTCTTCCATAACTGATAGCGTTTGGTAGAGAGAATGTGTGTCATCATTATTACCCTGCGATCCTCTCATGAAGGCATCCTCTCGATATGGTGTCTTATACTGCAGACATAAAAGTGAGTAATGTCATATCCCCTCCTGAAATAGGGTCTTGCCCCCGGGTGGGAGTGTCGATAATTAGTAGGAGATACTTGTCAGATAAGAGACATTGGAAATCTTGAAAAGGTTGCTTAAAGCACTCCTTTACCTAGGACATACTGGATTTCAAGAAATCTACATACCAGCTCCAAATACTATTTTATTATGTTGACTAGTAAAACAAGGTCTCAATATATTATGGTAGGCATGGTTTCTGAAAAATGGTAATGGTTTTCAATTCGAAATAGGAATTTATATATTACAGTATATAGGTAATTATGGAATTTTTATCCAGCACCTTTTCAAACCCCGTTTCTCGATAAACTTTAGACAATTTATGTTGCTGTATAAGATTGTGTTAAAATTTTTATATATCCGTGCAGAACATATTCCCAGGTGTTCAGAAGTTGCAAAACGAGTATTAATTTTCGAACCCCACTGAACCAGAAAACCCTTTTAGAATGGACCATTTCATCCTGATAATGTCTACAGAATTATGAAATGGATAGGCTCCAAATCTTATATACAGGTGATGTACACATGGTGTAGAAAAATATTTCAGTGTCACCAACTTATCTCTGTTATCTTACTAATTTCTTTCCAGGATAATTCTGACAAGTTTCACCAAATTTCTCACCACCTTTTTGCAATCATTTGTCCATATTTAAAGCATGGTCGACTTACGACTCATTAGTATTATTATGTGTTCTTTACCAAAATATAGTGATTTGGTCATTTGCTTTCGCCTTCTTCACAAGTTGTCTTTGATTTGATACTAATTCTCATGTACTACATCTTGTAATATAGCCGACTAACTGCTCCTCTTATATGTGTATCGAAGTATTTGCTCTCTATAGTGTGGTGTGTTGGTTGCTTGTCCCAAGAGTAACATGTGTGTGTAGTGTGGTGGTGGTGCTCGATGTGTGTGTAGGTGAAGGTGTGAGCGTAATTGATTTAATGAGGATGCTCTCTCTCTCTCTCAACTAGAACAGAGTATTTTCCATGATCTCCACAACATTCTTCCAACAAGTGACTTAGTAGTTCAAATCCAAAGATGGTACTCTTGTGAAAGCCGTAAAAATATAGGGATAACCAATGGATAATTCAAACATCATGCAACATTAAGTATATTATATAATTATAAGTACTATACTGAGGTGAGATAAAGATAGTATTAAGCATTGCTCCATATCCGTTGGGCCACTCTGTTCGATTCTTAGAAGCCTATCTTTCCTGTGATATGTGGATATCTAAGATCTCTATATATATAATATATATATATATATATATTATATATATAATATACCATTAACTCAGAACCATAACTCTAATTTAACTATCTATTGTAATAATATGGACTTTGGTTAATTACATAACGTATATGATATAGCTACGTTAGTAAACTATTTAGAGGAGATATTAATATAGATATTATAATTTATATATTTAGACTTATGTAGTTTAAATTAATTAATGTACCTATAGGCATATGAACAATATGTATATAGTGGCTAATGATATGCTACCTCTCTACTCTCGAATCACCTATATATATATAGTACCTATCGATTTTTAATAGATACTAACTGTAATTACATGATAATGGTATTCAGTATGTATATTGATAACCAATTTTCTCGCCATAGTGGGTTCAAATCCAAATTGTAAACATTTCTTGTTCCGGGAACTATGGTTAAGAGCCTCGAATATCCCTAGAAGATATTATGACCGTTATTACTATGTCTATCGTGCATTATTAAAAAGCCGTTTTCTCGCGAGGCAGGAGATTCTCTATTTATATCTAACCGTGTGATAAATGTGTCTATAATTCCACGATTTTGGAGCTTACCACCCGAAAAAATAAAGCACCACATCGTAGATGATGAATCAACAGCTCTGACCGAGTAAGTGCGTTGGTGCTTCGCAATGTGACTTCCCTTGGAAGAACCTCATATAAGAGATGTAACGCATGCCGTCTCTCACAGCAGTGGACCATAAATTCAACTTTACCCCCTCCGGCGGATGGTGTAAATAAGAAACTAAGAGAACAGCGCCTCTACTTGAAACTATAAACTATACTTAATACTCTAACTATATATATTACTGTCAGTTAAATAAAAAATACACACAAAGATCAACGCTATGTTTAACAATTAAAACCAAAAATCACTCAATGTATACACAAGCTACAACCACACACGAAGCCGCTTCTCCAACATACTCTCTCTCTCTCAGTTACTAATATCATGACTTATTACCTACTCAAGATAATAATAGAGATATATTCATTAGTATTTTATGGGGGAATAATAATAATAATATTTCTATAAAATAATCTCTCATAATTACCAAATATAATTATTACAAGTAGAGTAATAAAATTACTTTCAGAACAAATCACAAAAGATTATATGATTTAATGATGATATAATATATAATGTAATCTAATGATAAATGTGAGGATCACTTCGATAAGATAGAAGTGATTGATAATATAATACATATATTCAAATTTAGTGTAATAATGAAAAGAAATTTCTGTGACTCACCTACGCACACGCAGACGCCTTTTTCCACAAAGATATGAAACATCCACCCAAAGACTCTCCTCTTGATAAGGCCGTTCAGCCTGAAAAGCAGGCAGGAGTGTGGGGTTGAGAGAGTATGAATTGTGATAAATATGGATTTACCTCTCAGCATTACAGATCAGTAAATTCATTACAGATTTATTTAGCCCGATAAGAACAAAAGGGGAAAGGCATCCTTATCAATTATTCCCAAGGTTTATTTGATCAAGTAGATTCCTCATATGTGGTGAAAATCCAAAGCATAGCTGTAAGAAGTGGTTAGATATGTTGGCGCCGATATCTCTGTACACTTCAAATATGTGTATAAGTATATCTTCCATATTATAATCTCAATACTTATTATGAACTAATGAGATCCAATATTCGTGGATTTTTAGTGCTCATAGCTCATTATTTAATAAACCCCTGAGGATATAATAAACATAGTTACTTGGATTTGTCGGCATTAAGGATGTTCATAATATCAATATCGGCAGTATTATCTATCAAGGCTCAGTGACGGGACTGGCTACCTGGGGATCAAGGCGTATGGCATAGACGTGATATGTAGCCTATATATATAGGTAAATCTTATAAAACAGTTTGTCCAGGATTCAAAAAGGTAATATACTATATTTTATATCAGTATATATAATTAGATAGGATGACCACATTATATGTATAAGTAATATAAATAAGTATTCTCTATACCCGGCAGTCTCATAAATAATAGTATTGTACTTACATTAATTATAGTTCTCTTATTTACTATCTCTTCCACTGACTACTTGGCTATTATATGTGACTATTGTGAAGATTTTTGGCTTACATATATAATAGTGATAAAAAAATAAATATTGATGTATTTCTTATAATGTTTAAAACATAAATATAATATGTGTTTGAAGCCCTTATCTCTTGATATACAATCATAAACTCTCCCTATTACATACAGACCATAAACCATTACTATTCTTTGTTAAATATTATATGACTTTGGTTAATCATATACGTAGGTATAGTGCACTCGAAATATATATACTCTCAACGAAACTTTGAGGGAGATTAATGATTATATATTGACTATGAGTTAAATTATTAAATATATATGATCACTTGGCATTAACAGAGGAGGCGACTCCTATGTTTTGTCAACTTTAAATAAGTGGCTCTCTGAAGCACCATCTTTCTCTATATACTCTCTCGTACTTTAGTATTATTACTCACTAGTTATTAAGTACCATTCGATTGATTTATTATTCTGTAGTTATGAATATGGTTATTATTTATCTCCTCAGATTATAGTTATTAACCTAATTTTCTCTTACTGTTAATCTGTGATTATTATTGTTCGAAAGTGGAGTGTAAGTAAGTTAATATATCGCTATTTATATATTTGTATTATTGTTCGTTATGTTGAGTGAAGGAGTTTAAGTTTTTCTTCTCTTATTTCTCTAATGTTTGATTTTTATTTACTACATCTATTTTCATTCTCTCTCTCATTCTCTTTTTGTGGAAGTCCATTATTATCTGCCTCACTTCACTACTATTATTAATCCATTATTAATTAGATAAAGTATTGAAATCTCGATATATTCATAAATAGTTTTGTTCTTTCTATCTGTTTTGTATAATAACTGATTTAATAATGTTCAGGCCTTAAAGGCTAAGCTTGGGAATTTCTTGTTGATAGTTTCCGTGTGAGAAAAAAAAAAAGATTATATTCGAAATCAGAGAATAATTAATGAACTATTAAAATAACTGTACTTGTCAAACAAAAGAATTCCGTCTTCAAGAGCCTATCTATGTATATCAATATTAGCTATTATTATTATCTATTAACTCATATGTGATATATAGCAAATAAAATACACCAGTCAGAGTCACTCCATAACTTTAAACATAGCTCTCAAACTAAACGGACAAAATCTATTTATATCAAAAGAATGTACCCAGGTCAAGTTTGTATAACACTTATTCTAGTAAACACAAGAGACAAACAAAACAAAATGTAGCTAGTAAAAAATTAAATTTTTAAGGTATGTGTGCTGTAAAGTGATCAAACAGCCTCCCGATCCGTTTTTATATTTACGCTGAGCCAGATTTTTTTGCTAAAATAGAGTTATATCTTAAGTATATATTATTTATTATATATAGTGAGTATATACATTCTAAACCCTGTTACAATTTGTTGAAAATCTTCAATGACTCTCCTTATAAAGTATTGTTAGGTTTTATTGTGTGAGTAGTTACTTGGTAGTGTCATATTGAAGTATATACTAATTACAATTTTAGTTGACCTAGTGAACAGAGCTTCCAACAATAAGAGGCATGAAATATCCCCTAAAAGGCTCCTCTCAAAGGTTGTTGAAAGCAGTATATATATTATAATTGATATATAGGAGTGTTATTGATAATTGTATAATGTTAATATTATAAATGTAAATTGTTTAAATGATAAATCTTTAGTATATAAGAACTAAGCCTCAATGAACCCCATATATACTTGATATTTCTATAACTCAAGGCAGCGAAGGTCCTCCTCATAAATACGCGCGAGAAGCACAGGGGTCAGGGCCTCTCGTGAGAATAATAAATACAAGCATAGGTAAATGTAAATAAATATTCAAATACAATTCTGAGAAATTTTGAAATAATGGTTTAAAATGTAATTACAGTTGGCAGTGTTAATTTTACATTAGCATCATATTATACTCCTACTCTCAGTGCAGAAAGTATATTATATGCATTAAGCTCAGTTGACCTGCCAGAGAATTTCAATTTGTGTCTCCCCTCAGATAATAATCATTTATAATTTGAACATAATTGCTTGATTCAAGAAGACACTGGCTCTGCTAACATTGCCAACGTTAAAAGAGAACCTCGTCTATTCTTCAATTATATGCTCTTATTATGATATATCTCCACAAAGCCTCCCTCTGAAGATTTTAAATTTTTTAAAAATATAAATAAAAAGAGATTATATTGATATATATAATACGTGTAATTTATTTCAATATAATAATGAATAAAGATATATCTCTATATATATATATATATAATTATTAGATATATATTCAAGTATATATTAATAATATATAGTAGTTACTATTAAATATAAATATAACTCACTATTTAGACCACTTTAATATATTGAGTATATATATATAGTTTATTATAGGTAATCTTAAACTCAAGGTATTATGCCAGATCTATAAAAGTAGTACTTTACATTTTATAAATATTCTCATGAGATTACACTATTGTATTATAATAATATAAATTAATAAGTAATATATCAGTCTCCTATTATATAGTAATAAGTATAGCTAATACTTACTCATTTGTATCCTTAATATAATTATTATTTACTATTCACTCATCATGACCTTATGCCTAATATTATTAGTAGCTCATTGTGTATAATTTTGCTATATATACTCATTATAGGAAAATAATAAATAAATATAAATATTTTTGATTTCATTAGTATTATAATACTAAAATAATGTATATGTATAGCATATATCAAATAATTATATTTATATTATTAAATATAATTATTGTTTATAATGACATAACCATACCAGTTTAGATTTATAAAAATGCCAAGCCTTCAAAAACTAGCATAAATATATTTTTTAATTTAGCACTATCCTCACTGCACCCACTATTACAGGATCGGGACATCCCTCGGGAAAGTAAAAAAAAATTATTATTATCGAGTATATAAAGACCGATACTTACCTATGGGAACGAGACATTGGACTCGACACCAAGGGTAAGAGCAAGATAAAGGCTAGTGAGGTGAACGTGCTAAAAATGATAGTTAGGGTAACAAAAATGGATAGATTGAGAAACAATGAATAAAAAGAGTTGAAAATAAAACTCCTATTATCTATAGTTCCAATAAAGTAATAATATTAAATACATATAAATTATCTATATCACAGTCTAACTAAAACTACTAATGAAAATCCTATTAGCATTGTAATAGCTTCCTTATATTTTACCTAATATACCTTGTGAAAGTATTATATGTATAAACTGAACTGATAATGGCCGGGAATTTATTGGGCCAGTGTTTGAAGAGATGCTGCAGGTCAATAACATAAAACATATCCTAACCACAAACTAGTCGACTAGAGACCAGCAAGTCTCTCCTTATTAATAACCTAAATTTATAGCTCTCGCGAGAAGTGCTGAGGATCTCAGAATCCATATTTGCTTGATAGAATGTAATATGCGAATTAAAATAGACCATCTCTTCAATATTGAGAATGTCTCTGCTCAGATTGTTTCACAGTATGTTTTGTGAAATATTATACGAAATGAGAAAATATTTAAGAAATTATTATCCTGATAAGAAACACGAAATAGTGATAGGTCCTTGATTTACAACTACTAAGTTGTACTGTAGGACATTCACAGCTATGAGATTGTCACTATCCTTATAATGGAGTAAATTAAATTATTTATTAACAACGTTAATCATCAAAATTATACATTTAACCCTCACATTTTGAGTAGGGTTATCGTTGATAATGTAGTGAAAAAGGAATTTGAATATAAATTTAGTTTAATTTTGTAGCCTGTGGGCATTAGCCCATTTAGTATACTAAAACCTATTGATAAATTTACTAATCAAATATATATAGTTATTGAGATTCATTTTAAAATAGATTAATATATCAATTTTTAACCTTGGTAGGACTTATAGTCTACATATAATAATTAAGCCATCTATATATGCGCTTCAGCTCCTTAGAGAAGTTAAGCTCTTTTAATGTCTCATCGCTAAAAGCAATGTCTATCACCAGATAGCGGCGAGAGGAATAACATTGTTGGTGATGTGGCTGAGATTAGACTCTCTCTCAATCAGCCGGAAGATAAACTGAGTTACAAATAAAAAAAAAAAAGTCTGAAAGAAGGGCATAGATCATAACATTATTAAACCAGTTGACAATAGTCATCAGAGCAACAATGCGAGCTGAATACAGTGCTTGTGTGGGAAATTCCTGGTGTTAACATATATATAACTCTCAAAGAATATCGTAAAAAAAAAAAATTGTACACTTCATATTATTACTAGATAAGTGAGAAAACTCTCGTATACAAACTATTAAGAGACCTCTTTTTATATGCCTTACTAAAGTTTAGATAATACGAGAGCTCTCTCACAGATATATATTGTTTTGAAATTTAGTGATGAAAGACTATCCGAAGGCCCAGTGGTGTGCCCCCTCAATGGATAACCGACTACCGATGGGCAGGATTCTGGGTCTCTCACGCGGGCCTTCTCTCGAGACCTACAGTAACTTGCTTCGCTGGTTCCAAATATACCGTTGAGAGCAGAATCATATATCATAAAAGTGAAGATATTGTTACATATCTCATTATAGATACCCATATTGACTTAGATGACTAATATGGTAGGTATAGATTGATTTTTTTTATCTAAATAATATATATATGAATTTTCTGAAGGTTTTGATATTATCATGAAGACACCCATAGAGGAAATGTGTATAGGGATTAGTTATATATATATATAGTTATATATATATAGTAAATACAATAAATTGAAAGAGCTAGAAATATATTATATCATCATAAATGATATGTATATATCCCCGCCCGGCTCCGAGCTCCCCCCCCAAAAAAAAATAGGGCAATTTTCTATGTTTAGTTTTTTTTTTTTTTTTTTTTTTTTTGTTCTTAACATTTTCGCTGAATAGCATAAATTTTACAAGGATTCCAAAAAATGTATTCCATTTCGCTGTAGCATGGTAAGTTCTTATGAGGATTATATATATATATATTTTTTTTTTTTACAGTTCCTTGGTAAAATTTTACCAGGAGTCTCCAACAATGTATTCCTTTTCCCTGTTAGCTATCTTAGTGATTAGTGTTTCTTTCTTTCCTTGCTGGAAGATGACTCGGATTAGTGGCGCCTCTCTTTAGATGGCTATAAAACCGAATGTATATTTACTTAATAGACGTATATTATATATATATATTAATCCTACATAAGAGTAATTGTAGAACTTATATTATATATATATATATACCTGAGTATTATTCTATCGTTTATCTTATGGTATATATTATATATAATGAATCAAGTATTGTAATATAAAGGCATACAGTTATTTACTCTTTAACAGGGACAACAACAGGAGCCCGCCATACCATGCCCATCACTCACCTCAGTGATTTATGGTGGATAATTTAAATTCTTTATTATATATGGCCTATAATTATTATACCGTGAGAAAGAGTAGAATGTGTACTTTACGATATAAATATTATACATGATAATAGTTTTAAAAGAGTGCAAGAAAATAGTATGACTAATTTACTAGAACATAATGAAGAAACTAAGGCCCTAATTATCAACTAGAGAGATACAGATTGGGATAGATTTATATAATGATATGAAAGTTAAGTAAGCTATTATGCGAATTTACTTAAGAGTAATTATATATATAGGTTTATATAACACTTTCCAATAAATGAAGAGATATCCAAATAATACTTATCACTATATTCATTTATGAATAAACAGGTACTTATATTTCGTGGTTTTTCTGAGGAAGTATTTAAATGATTAGGGATGCACCTTGGCCCGGGCATCTCCGTCTCGCCGGCGTGTGGTCTCGTGTTTGTGAAGTACCCGCGAAAGAGTAGGCAGCGAAACACCCGTGTGTGAGATCCTCCGCCGCGGTTCCGCTCGGTAGCACTCATACTTTCGGGATATATTCATAAACGAGCCGCGTAAGTACCATAAGATAATCTTAGATTGAATGGTAGTTTTGGAAAATAAAAATAGCGTTAAGCTCTCATGTTTAAGTATATGAAGAGATGCTCATTTCTCACATATTGGGTATCAACACCTTTTATATTTAGTAATATTTAGATTAGTAAGAACTTGATTGAAATACAAGAGGAAAGAGGCTGTAAAAAATATAATATATATATATATTTAAAATATCTGGTTAATGATAGCGATAAAATCTTTCATGAGTTCTAAAACATAAGAAATCTACTATTAAACTTAATATATTAATGTAAATACCATTAATAATATTTCAATATAATAAATACTATAAATCATTATTATAGATATTGAGATAAATGAAAGTGCGTGAATACTGCGCACGCAGTTATGCTACATGTGACTAATTTATTTGATAAAACAACTTAAAAGTGATCTAATGTGCAATTAGGAAGATAGCTCAACTTATACTCATTAAGAAAATATAGCACTTTTTGACAACATACAGTTAATCCCTGCGTTGTGCTTTAAAAATGGCAATACTCGTACCGCTCACTCGAGAAATATGGGTAAAAAAGAGTGAGCGTGTATGGTATGAAGATAGTGCTGTATCGATCTAAGCATTATTTAATAAGTGCATATTATATATCTAGATTTGCTCATAAGTTTATAGCTATATACCATGAAATCTTTTTGAATGAGGATTATATATTAAAGTGAGTATTTATATTCAAAACTTTTTATACATGATATAAAGAGATTTTATGAATAAATCTGACATTTGAATACTATTAATTTATTATGTTATATTATATGGTAACGATTTATAATTTATATATAATAATATAATTAATATATTATAAAACTCATAATAAGATATTCTCACTATTGTGACATTTTAATATATAGGTTAAGAATATAAATATATATATAGATAAAGTGAAAAAGATAATAATACTATATTTAGTAAATTTATTGATTTTCTGTGATAATCTAAATGATGTTAAATAAATAAGATTATTCTATACACTTGTCAACCTCACGACTATTCTACCATTAATTAGAAGTAACCAAATTATTGGAATGTGAAAGAAAGTGTATCACATAGATGCATACTCTTATATTGGAAAAAGAGAATAGATTATTATATAAGCTAAATATTAGAGATCTCAGACGACGCTCCGCTAAGAATGATCTCACAAAGTAGATGGATAAGTAATATTATACCATATATAGTGCACAATGTCTTTAATATTTTGAGAAGAGATAAGGATATCATCCATCAATAGAGATTAATAAAACCAACTTTCCTAGATCATCTTATATATTATGTTTATAGAAGAAACAGGAAAGAATTAAATTCAGAATAACGCTGCATAGATATGGTGAGAAAGAACAAATTCAGATCTGAATTGAATGAGATTAAACCAAATGTAGGTTTTTGAATTATACTCTAAGAAAGCTTAGAGAACACTATAGAAAATCGCACTTCTTCATCCATATACATAATTTGTTATTAGTTTCGCGTATTTTTGATATTTATGCCAGAACGGAAGACTAAGGGTTAATTGCCTATTCTAATTCTCAGGTAAGAGATGCGAACAAATGTGTGTGGGATAAAGAGCTGTCTAATACTATTAGACTTATCTCCGTTCATAATAGTTTACTTAGCATCCGATTTCGTTCCATAAGTGGTGTATACGGGTATTATACAATATATATATATATATATATATATATTATATATATATATAATATATATATATATATATATAATATATAATATATATATATAATTCTTTAATCTACCTTTTTCTCCCCTAAGACTGGTGGGTAAGGTGGCGTAAGAAAGCCATGGGAAAAGAAAAGAGTAGAAGAATATGACAAAGTCGAAAAAGGAAGTCCGCCTTACCCCTCCCCCCTCTTGTACCAATTACTTAGTAAAGACTCGTCACAGTCAGGAAAATCCACCCTATAGCTTCAACGGACTGCGACGGACCTCACTATTGCTAAATCGTCAGTGTAAGTGTTCATCCCTTGGCCCAGGGGGGCCCACCAACCATACCCCCTCACAAAAACCCTGCCATTTTCTCCTATTATGCACCTTTATTTCTCGCCTCTGCCAAAACTCACATTTTTGTCCTTCAGACATTCGTTTACTGACTCAACCCACTTTTTCTTTCGATCTCCCAGCCGGTCGGTTTTCCAACACACTCCCCACTATTACGTCCGCGTTAACCAACCGACTATCATTCCATCCTTTCCACATTGACCAAACCATCTCAACATACTTTCATTTATTCTCTCATTTACCCCTTTCTTCACACCACACAACTCTCTAATATGTTCAATTCTCATTTTATATCAATTCATCTCACACCTAGCATTGCCCCTAAGATTGTCCATCTGAACACATTGAACTTTAGATCTTATACTTCTTATTCCAGACCATAGTTCACTACTATACAATAACACAGGTAACAACATAGCGTCATGTTAGACCCTAGCACTCAAAAGACTAGTCCCTATAACATTCACCAACGATTTTATGCACCAGCCACCTTCCTGGCCATTCCAACATATTACCTTAAATATTTAAACTCAAGACACTTGTTCTAGCTGCCTCACCATCTAAACATAACTTCACACTGAGGACTGTCCTCACTTCACAACCATAACCTTACTCTTTATCTACTTTACTTTCAAACCCTCTCTTTACACACCCTGCCAAATCTCTAAACCAATTCTCTCAAACTTTTCAAATTCGCCACACAAAAACAAATCATCCGCATATTATAGGGTAGGGAACCCTCCACTCATCTCCATCTCCCAACATTCTAACACCATTTCCTGTCACGCCCACCTTCAATTCTTCATAACCCCATCCATATACAAATGAATAACCAAGGAGGACATAACACAACCCTGCCCTACTCCGCTCTTAATACTAAACCAACACTTTGGACACCATTTATTTCTTAACACACGCCTCACTATCGGTCATACCATTGATTTCATTCATCAGAAGCCTACCACCAACACATTATATCACTAACACCTGCCATAGAGCTTCCCTATTAACCCTATCAATACCCCTTTGCAAATCCATAAAAACTTAAAATACAATTTATCTTCTTCTCCCTCATTTTCTCTATAATTTGCTTCAATTAAAGATCTCATCCACACATCCTCTACTACTCCTAAACGCACCTTGCTTCTTCACCAATCAGTCCTGTCACTCGACTCGGCGCACTCTTCGACCAAAATACCAACATATTTTCTTTCCTATAACACTCAATAAACTAATTCCCCATAAATTTCTACAGTTCCCTTTAATCTCCTTTACCCTTATATTAAGGGTTACTATTACTGCTCTCCTTCAATCCCTCGGACTTACCCTCCATAAACGCTTTATTACACAAACTTCAAGATCCAATCAATCAGAAACTTGCCTCCGTTCTGATCATGTTCACCAGTAATTTCATTATACCTGCAGATTAGCATTTTCAATTAAATCTCGCTCTACCCATTTCCTTTTTTTTGCTAATAACCTCATCCCCAAAATTACCTATTCCTTCTTGCACCATCAAACCCACACACCACACATCACTATTCACCTCTTCATTACTGGCCAAAATTATACAGATTTTCGAAGTGTTCTTTCCACCACTCCCCTCACATCTATTTCATCAGTTACAAAAACACCATCCCTATTCATTTATTCTGAGCATGTTCCTCTTATTCTGGTGGCATGTCTATATTAACCTTTCGCGCTATTTCCACTCGAAGAGCTTCCTATTCCTTGTATGTCCCCAATATCAGTCCTCCTTTCCCAAACATGTATGTATTTTCTTATTTACCTCTTCTTTCTCTTACGTACAGTGCATTCATTTGCTAGCACGCACTACTGCTCTTCTACCTTTTGATAAAACTTAAATCTTCCCTTCTTTCGTTTTTGCAGCCTTCATCACTTTGTTTGCTTTTAGTACAATCAACCTCGCTTTTTTTTTTTAACCCAGAACACATTTGTCTTTGTGTTCATCTTTCCTTCTTCCGCCAGCCAATCTCTCTCTCACGTTCTGCTTATAGCTCTGCTCCTACTTTATGTGCACAATCACAAGCTCACATCTCTCCTCTCGCACTGCACTAACTTCGCAATTGTGCTTCCTTATCTACTATAGTTTAGTGCTGTTCACATCTCAAACTGAGTTTACTTTGCGAGCGTTCTTACATACTTTCCTTATTTACTTTGTTCACTAAACTTCTCACTCTTAATTTTACCCTCTTCCCTCCGTATCACCTTTCCTTCCATTCAAGGTCCGACTAACTTAATTTTCACATTATTCTTTATACCAATTCTCTTCATGAATATGCACAGTTATTAATCTCCTATTTCGTAAATCGCAGCACCTCTGCATCTATATATTATATGATATCATCATTTATGATATCAATCAAAATCTGAACTTATTGTAATATTTACTTTTAACTTTATATATATACAAACATTCCTATTTTCTCATCCTTAGCAGCATAAAATATTCTATATATCTTCTTCATCTCTCTCAATTATCAAAGGGAAGCTAATTGTAGTAATTCGTGCGGATCTTATACCGAATCATGCTCTCGCTCTAAGTACATAACTTAAGTTGTATATCTCTCTGTCGCTATAAGACACGATAATTAGCGTGGACAATCACACCTCTAGTTACAATACACAGAATATTCACAAAAGTCTCTATCACTCTTTAAGCGCTATACACATCGCACTCTTCTCTTCCACTGGCTCTTGATAATAACTGTCTCTTGTTTCTCACCATATCGCTCTTTATGGAAATCGAGTGAGTATATTACAAATAGAGTATAATTATACTATCATTATCACTCTAGCTCTCTCTTAGTTAATTATTTTCATAAATATGTGTTCTATATATATTGTATTAGCTAATACTAATTATATTATACCTAATTAGTTATCCAGTGTAATTTGTCATTTATATAAGTATTTCTATAAGATTTAGTATTATTCATAGAATTGAATAATGAGATATATATTTAATATCCGTAAGTTTAATATATCAACTACCTTATTAGGTTCCTTTTGGAAGTCATATCGCGTGATTGCATTAGCTAATACTGTGATAAATTATAATAGAATATTAAAATACATCTCTGTTTCCACATGTCCTTGAGAGATTAGCTTGTTGTGTAATGTGAGTACATAATTATGATAGTTAATTTTTATATATACAGTTTAAATTGAATACAGTGATATTAGCAAAATGTGTAGAAGTGATACATAAAAAACACGTTAATTTCATGTAACACAAAAAAAAATTTACCCAAATTAAAAATAACCTCAGTAGTATATATATAATTCCTCTCTAACATTGTATATATATGCGAGCCTATTCGGCCAAAATACCGAATATTCGTGTATATGTGCCGCGCGTCTTTTTTATGACTCAGCACTAGCTCATAATGCACGGGATTAAAAAACATGTTCTCAATTTAACACTTGTCGTTTTCATACCTTTTGCAATGTTTGGTGCATTATCTGTTAGGACAACATGAATATTTTCTTTTTTAATCCCAGCTCTTAAGTATTTCCTCACTTTTTAGTGAATGAGAAACACTAAAACTACTGATTTGTAATGTTCCACTCTTCTTTGAAAATCTTTATCAATCCCATGCCCTGACATACTTATAAAGCTTTCAGTGTTATATGACCAAGTCCAAATATCTGATGTTAATGATATTGCTTGAATTTCTTGAAGCTGAAGTGTTATTTTTGTTCTTTACCCTTTTATATATTGTTGGGATAATCTCTTCTGAAAAGTACCTCCTTGATGGAATATTATATTGGGGGCATACGTGATTTATTAATCTCTTAAATCATCTCCCCACTACAGAAGAAAATGGCAGATTTGTCCACAGCAATCATTTCCCCAATTTTGAAATCAATTTCTGTGCTTTTTTATATCATTAATGTCCCAAATCTTTGTTTTTCTCAGTTTATTCAAACAGTGTAGCTGAGGGAAATTTTTAAGAGATAGTTGATGAATATGGATGGACATGGATCATTATTCTGCGTGTCTGTGATATCATGTTTTCTTTTTTTCGCCCACCTTTCCTCTTGAAGATTAAGATATTTCTTTTCTTCAAATATGTTGTTTTATGTTTCTTTTCAAGATGATCAGTAAAGGTTTTGTGCTATAATATTTGAACCTTTCTTTGGCTTTCCTCTTGATAG